>CM033644.1:215601194-215658381 GCA_019512145.1 Engystomops pustulosus
CAATACAACACTTACCCTGTCCGTACGGTGACATTGATTGTGGCAAGACAGTTGCAAGCACCTATGCCCAGGGCGTGGAGAGACTCCGCCTCCTAGGAGCAGTTAACCGGGGGAGGTAGGCGAGCAGAGTAACAGGTTTATTTTTGCCCCACCATGTTCGGAGGACCAGATTTTTTTCTTTTATTTTTCAAATAATTGGAGACCTTTCAAAATACAGGGGGGGATTTTGGGGAAGAAGTTTTTGTAATCTCTTCGTTCCTTGAAGTGACAACAGGTTGACAGTCCAGTGTAGTAACGTCTGTGGGTCAAATAAAGAGGTGAAGACAACATCCTGGTGGGTTGGACTGGGAAAAGGTGTTCATGAAAATTGCTGGTGGGCTTGGGAGTATATAGTTCATGATAGTATATCTGGTGGGATAGGGGTAGTAAAGGGGGCTTCATGTAACATACCTGGTGGCTTAGGGTAGTAAAGAGCTTCCTGATAAACACATACATGGTGGGCTAGGGGGTAGTAAGAACTTCCTGATACATATCTGGTGGGTCTTGGATGGGAAGGAGTTCATGATAACATACTGGTTGGGCTAGGGTTAGCAAAACAAGAGTTCATGGATAACATATCTGGTGGGCTAGGGTAGTAAAGAGCTTCCTGATACATACCTGGGGGATTGGACTGGGAAAGGGGGTTCATGATAAATTAGATGGTGGGCTCGGGAAGTAGTAAAGAGCTTCATGATAACATACCTGTGGGTAGGTAGTAAAGAGCTTATGATAACATACATGGTGGGGAGGTAGTAAGAATTTTATGATAATATATATGAGGGCTAGGTTAGTAAAGAATGAAAGAATTTCATGATAATATATATGGTGGGCTAGGTACTAACGAGTTTATGTAACTACCTGGTGGGCTGGTAGGAAAAGAACTTCCTGTTAACTACTGGGGGCTAGGGTGTTAAGGTAGTAAAGAGTTTCATGATAACATACTGTGGGTCTAAGGTAGTAAAGAGTGTCATGATAAATACCTGGTGGGTAAGGTAGTAAAGACTTAATGATGACATAACTGGAGGCCAGGGTAGTAATAACGTCTGAAACATACCTGTGGGTTAGGGTAGTAAAGAGTTTCATGAATGAACATAACTGGTGGCCTAGGGTAGGTAATAAAGAGCTATGATTAACATATCTGGTGGTCTAGGGTAGTAGTTACAGAGTTTCATGATACATACCTGGTGGGTAGGGTAGTTAAAGAACTTACTAATAACAACTGGTGGGGCTAGGGTAGTAAAGAGTTTCATGATAAACATACCTGGTGGGATAGGGTGTAAGAGCTTCATGATAAACATATTGGTGGGCTAGGGTAGTAAAGAGTTTTCATGATAGATTTACGATGGTGGGACTAAGGTAGTTAAAGAGCTTAATGGGATGGCATACTGGTGGGCTAGGGTAGTAAAGAACTTCCTGATAACTACCTGGGGAATAGGGTAGGAAAGAACTTCCTGATAAAACTACCGGTGGGCTAGGGATAGTACGAACTTCCAAATAACATACCAGGTGGGCTTCGGGTAGTAAAGAGTTTTCTGATACATACCTGGTGGGCAGGGTAGTAAAGAGCTTCATTGATAACTATGTGGGCTCCGGGTTAGTTAAAGGAGTTTCATGATAACATACTGGTGGGCTAAGGTAGTAAAGAGCTTAATGATGACATACTGGTGGGAGATAGGGTAGTAGAACTTCTGATAACAAACCTGGGGGGCTATGGTAGTAACGAACTTCCTGAGAACATACCTGGGGAATAGGGGTAGGAAAGAATTCATGATAAATACTGGGGGCTAGGGTAGTAAAGAGTTTCATGTTAACATACCTGGTGGGCTAGGGTAGTAAAGAGTTTCATTGAAAACATACATGGTGGGCTAGGGTAGAAAACTTCTGATAACCTAACCTGGTGGGCTAGGGTAGTAAAGATTTATGAAACATACTGGTGGCTAGGGGTAGGAAAGAGTTTCATGATAAATATCTAGTGGGCTAAGTAGTAAAGAGCTTAATGATGACTACCTGGTTGGGTAGTGTAGTAAGAAACTTCCTGTAACATAACGGTGTGCTAGGGTAAGTAAAGAGCTTCTTGATCACATATGGTGGGCTAGGGTAGTTAAGAGTTGCATGGGAACATACCTGTGGGGATAGGGAAGTAAAACTTAAATAATAACATACCTGGTGGACTAGTGGTAGTCAAGCGTTCATATAAACATACCTGGTGGGCTAAGTTAGTAAAGAGCTTAATGATGACATCCCTGGTGGGCTAGGGTAGATAAAGAACTTCCTGATAATCATAACTGGTGGGCTCGGGTAGTAAGGAACTTCCTGATAACCTAACTGGTGGGCTAGGGTAGTAAAGAGAACTTCCGATAACATACTGTGGCTAGGTACTAAAATGACTTCCGATAAATTACCTGGTGGGGCTAGTGGTTGATAAAGAGCTTCATGCTAAACATACCTGGTGGGCTTGGACTGGGAAAGGAGTTCATGATAAATTGCTGCGTGGCTAGGGAAGTAAAGAGTTCATGATAAATATCTGGGGGCTAGGGTAGTAAAGAGTTTCAGATAACTTACCTGGTGGGCTTGGGTAATAAAGAGTTTCCATGATAACATACCTGGTGGGTAGGGTATGTAAGGAGCTTCTGATAACATACCTGGTGGGCTAGGGTAGTAAAAGAGTTCACGTTAATATATATGATGGGGCTAGGGAATAAAGAGTTTCATGATAACATACCTGGTGGGCTAGGGTAAATAAAGAGTTTCATGAGAAAAATACCTAGTGGGCTAGGGTAATAAGCGTTCATGATAAAATACCTGGTGGGCTAGGGTAATAACGAGTTTTTTCTGAACAACTGGTGGGCTTGGACTGGGAAAGGAGTTCATGATAAATTGCTGGTGGGCTAGGGTAGTAAAAGAATCCTGATAACATACTGGTGGGCCTGGGTAGTAAAGAGCTAATGCTGACATACCTGGTGGGATAGGGTTAGTAAAGAAACTTCTGATACATACTGTGGGCTAGGGTAGTAAAGAATTTCATGATACTATATATGATGGGCTAGGGTATAAAGAAGTTTCATGATAAAATACTGGTGGAGCTATAGGGTAGGAAAGAACTCCTGATAACCTACCTGGTGGGCTAGGGTAGTAAAGTAACGAGCTCATGATAATATCTGGGGCTGCTAAAGGGTAGGAAAGAAGAGTTTCATGATAACATACTGGTGGCTAGGGTAGTAAGAGTTTCCATGATAAACATACCTGGTGGGATAAGGTAGTAAAGGCTTCATGAGGACCATACTTGGAAGAAGGCCAGGGTAGTAAAGAACTTCCTGATAAATACCTGTGGGCTAACGGCAGTAAAGAGTTCATGATAACATACCTGGTGGGCTGGGTAGAGTTAAAGAGTTTCTATGATAAACACACTGGTGGGCTAAGGTAGATAAAAGAGCTTAATGATGACATACTGGTGGGGCTGAGGGTAGTAAAGACCTTCCGGATAACATACCGGTGGGTAGGGTAGAAAGAAGAATTCCTGAATAACATTACTGGTGGGCTAGGGTGAGGAAAGACTTCCTGATAACATACTGGTGGGGTAGGGTCATGAAGAGTTTCATGATAACATACATGGGTGGGATAGGTAGGAAAGATACTTCCTGATAACCTACCTGGTGGGCTAGGGTTAGTTAAGAGCTTCATGATAACATATCTGGTGGCTAGGTAGGAAAGAGTTTATGATATAAACAACCTGGTGGGTAGGGTAGTAAAGGAGCTTAGTGATGACATACCTGGTGGGCAGGGTAGTAAAGAAACTTCCTGATAACATACCTGGTGGGCTAGGGTAAGTAAAGAGTTTCATGATTAACAACGGTGGGCTAAGGTAGTTAAGAGTTTCTGATAAACATACTGGTGGGATAAGGTAGTTAAAGAGTTTCATGAGGATAATGGTGGGGCTCGGGTAGTAAAGAGTTTCATGATAACATACCTGGGGGCTAGGGTAGGAAAGAAACTCTGATAACCTACCCTGGTGGGCTAGGGTGAAAGAGCTTATGATAACATATTGGTGGGCTCAGGTAGTAAGGGTTTCATTATAACATTACTGGTGGGCTAGGGCTAGTAAAGGAGTTCATCTAAAATCTGGTGGGCCAAGGTGTTAACGAGCTAATGATGACATACCTGGTTGGGCTAGGGTTAGAAAGCACTTCCTGCTTAACATACTTGGTGGGGCTAGGGGTAGAAAGAGTTCATGATAAAGGACCTGGGGGGCCTGGGGTAGAAAGAGCTTCATGATAAATATATGGTGGGCTAGGGTATTAAAGAGTTTCATGGTACATACCTGGTGGGCTAGGGGCTAGGGAAAGTAAAGACCTTACTACAACATTACTGGTGGGTAGGGTAGAAAAGAGTTTCATGATAACATACTGGTGGGCTAAGGTAGTTTAAAGAGTTAATGCTGAATACCTGGTGGGCTAGGGGAATGAAGAGTTTCATATGACAACATACATGTGGGCTAGGGTAGGAAAAAGAAACTTCTTGATAACCTACCTGGTGGGCTAGGGTAGCTAAAGAACGTCTGATAACATACTGGTGGGGCATAGGGTAGTAAAGGAACTTCATGATTACAACCTGGTGCGGCTAGGGTACTAAATGACTCTGATAAATACTGGTGGGCTAGGGTAATAAAGAGTTTCATGATTAACATACCCTGGTGGGCTGGACGTGGGAAAGGAGTTCATGATAAAACTGTGGTGGGCTAGGGAATAAGAGAGTTATGTAGAACCATATCTGGTGGGTTAGGGTAGGAAAGAGGTTCATGAAACGAAACCTGGTGGGCTAGGGTAATAAAGAGTTTCATGATAAACTATACCTGGTGGGCTAGGGTAGTAAAGAGGCTTCCTGATAAACATACCTGGTGGGCTAGGGTGTAGTAAAGAGTTTCACGATAATATATATGATGGGCTACGGGTAATAAGAGTTTCATGATAACATAACCGGTGGGGCAGGCGGTAATAAAGAGTTTCTGAAACATACCTGGTGGGTTGGACTGGGAAAGGAGTTCATGATAAATTGTGGTGGGCTTAGGGTAGTAAAGAACTTCCTGAAACAATACTGGTGGGCTAGGGTAGTAAAAGAATTTCATGATAAATATTTGATGGTAGGTGTATAATAAAGAGTTTATGAAAACATACCTGGTGCGGCTAGGGTAGCGAAGAGAATTCCTGATAACCCTCTGGTGGGCTAGGGTAGAAAGAGCATGACTCATGCTAACGATATCGTGTGGGTAAGGTAGTAAAGAGTTTCAGTTGATAACATACCCGGATGGGCTAGGGTTTAGTAAAGATTTCTGATACAATATCTGGTGGCTGTAAGGTATAAAGGAGTTTTCATGATAACATACCTGTGGGTCTAAGGTGTAAAAGAGCTAATGATGAATACCATGTGGGATAGGATAGTAAAAGAACTCCTGATAACATACACTGGTGGGCTAGGTATAAAGAACTTCATGAGTAATACCTGGTGGGCTAGGGTTATACTAAACTGACTCCTGATAACATACCTGGTGGGCTAGGGTAATAAAGAGTTTCATGCATAACATACCTGGTGGGCATTGGACGGGAAAAAGGGGTCATGATAATTGACTGGTGGGCTAGGGAAGTAAAAGAGTTCATGAAAATATCTGGTGGGTAGGGTGTAAAGGTTCATGTAACAAACTCTGGGGGCTAGGTAATAAAGAGTTTCTGATAACAACACCTGGTGGGCTAGGGTAGTAAAGAGTTCCTGATAACATACCGTGGTGGCTAGGGTGTAAAGAGGTTCCGATTATATATATGGATGGGCTAGGGTAATAGAGTTCATGATAAACATACACTGGTGGGCTAGGGTAATAAAAGAGTTTCTGATAAACATACCTGGTGGGCTTGGACTGGGAAAGGAGTTCATGATAAATTGCCTGGTGGGCTAGGGTCGTAAAGAACTTCCGTGATAAATACTGGTGGGTAGGGTTAGTAAGAATTTCATGATAAATATATGAGGGGCTAGGGTAATAAAGAGTTCATGTAAATAGGTGGGCTAGGGTAGGAAAGACTTCCTGATAACCTCCTGTGTGGGTAGGGTAGTAAGAGCTTCATGATAAACATATCTGGTGGGGCTAAGGTAGTAAAGAGTTCATGATAACATTGTACCTGTGGGGCTAGGGTAGTGTAAGCGTTTCATGATAACATATCTGGTGGGCTAAGGTAGTTAAAGAGTTTTCATGATACATACACTGGTGGGATAAGGGTAGTAAGAGCTTATGAGTGAATACCGGGAGGCAGGGGATCGTAAGAACTTCCTGATAACATTTACCTGGTGGCGGCTGGGAATAGGCGTAAGTAAGAGGTTCATGATAACATACCTGGGGCCAGGGTAGTAGTAAAGAGCTTCATGATGAACATTCCTGTGGCCTAGGGTAGGTAGTAAGAGTTTCATGATAACATACCTGGGGCGTTAGGTGGTAAAGACTTATAATAACATACCGTGGGCTAGGGTTTAGAAGAGCTTATGAAAACATATATGAGTTGGGCTGGCGTGATAGTAAAAGAGTTTCATGCTAAATACCTGTGGTGCTAGTAGTAAAGAGCTTATATTGGTGACATTACATGGTGGCTAGGGTAGTAAAGAACTCCTGATAACATACCTGGTGGGCTAGGGTAGGAAAGAGAACTACTGATAACATATGGGTGGATAGGGTAGGAAAAACTTCTCTGAAACATACTGGTGGGCTAGGGTGAATAAAGAGTTATGATAAACATAACATGGGGGCTAGGGTAGGAAAGAATTCTGCTAACCTACCTGGTGCTTACGGGTAGTAAGAGCTTCTGATAACATATTCTGGTGGGCTAAGGTAGTATAGTAAAGGAGTTTCTATGTAAACATACTTGGTGGGCTAAGGTAGTAAAGAGCTTAATGATTGACAATACTGGTGGCTAGGGTAGTAAAGAACTCCTGATAACATACTGGTTGGGCTAGGGTAGTTAAAGAGTTTCATGATAACATAACCTGGTGGGCTAAGGTGTAAAGAGCTTATGATTGACCATACCTGGTGGGCTGGGTAGTAAAGAGTTCATGATAAATACATGGTGGCTAGGGTAGGAACGAAACTTCCTGATAACCTACTCAGTGGGTGGGTAGTAAAGAGTTCATGATAACATATCTGGCTGGGCTTAAGGTAGTAAAGAGTTTCATGATAAAATATCTGGTGGGCTAAGGTAGTAAAGAGCTTAATGATGACCTACCTGGTGGGCTAGGGGTAGTAACAGAACTTCTGATAACATACCTGGGGCATAGGGTGTAAGAGCTTCTGTAACATATCTGGTGGGCTAGGTAGTAAAAAGAGTTTCATGGTAAATATTACCTGGTGGGCTAGGGAAGTAAAAACTTACTAATACATAACCTGGTGGGCTAGGGTAGTAAAGAGTTCATGATAACATACCTGGTGGGCTAGGGGAAGTAAAGACTTACTAATAACATACTGGTGGGCTAAGGTAGTAAGGCTTAATGATGACATACTGGTGGGCTGGGTAGTAAAGAAATTCCTGATAAACATAAACGGTGGGATTAGGGTAGTAAAGAACGTCTGATAACATACTGGTGGTTAGGTAGTAAAGAACTTCCTGAAAATACCTGGTGGCTAGGGTGGTACTAAATGACTTCCTGATAAACATACCTGGTGGGCTAGCGGTAAATAAAGAGTTTCATGATAACATACCTGTGGGCCTTGGACTGGGAAACGGAGAGTTCATGATAAACTTGCTGGTGGGTAGGGAGTAAAGAGTTCATGATACATATCTGGTGGGGCTAGGGTAGTTAAAGAGTTTCATGAGTAAGACCTGGGGGGCTAAGGTAGTAAGAAGCTTAATGATGACATACCTGGTGGGCTTAGGGTTAGTAAAACACTTCCTGATAACATACCTGTGGGCTAGGGGAGTAAAGAGTTTTCATATAATATACTATGCTGGGCTAGGGTACTAAAGAGTTCTGATAAATACCTGGTGGGCTAGGGTTAGGGAAGGAACTTCTGATAACTACTGGTGGGCCTAGGTGGTTAGTAAAGAGCTCCTGATAACCCAACTGAGTGGGCTAGGGTAGTAACAGAGCTTCCTCACTAAACTACCTGGTGGGATAGGGTAGGAAGAGTTCTTATGATAACATATATGGGTGGGCTAGGTAGTAGTAGAAGAGTTTATGAACATAGCTGGTTGGCTAAGTAGTAAAGAGCTAATGATGACATACCTGGTGGGCTAGGTATAGGACCCGGAAATACGCTCGGTGAAAGAACTTCTTGATAACATACCTGGGGGTAGGTGTAAAATGATAAATACTGGAGATAGCATAAGATCCTGAAACATACATGGTGGGCTAGGGTCGTAAAGAAGTTTCATGATAACAATCGGGTGGGCTAGGGTAGGTAAAGAGTTTCATGATAAATACCTGGTGGGTAGGTAGTAAGAGTTCATGATACATAGATTGGTGGCTAGGGTAGTAAAGAGCTTCAAGATAACTACCCGGTGGGCTAGGGTAGTAAAGAGTTCATGAAACATACCTGGTGGGCTAGGGTAGTAGTAAAGAGGTTCATTGATAACAAAAGTCTGGTAGGGGGATAGGGTAGTAAAGAGTTCTGATAACATCAACTGGTGGGCTATTATGGTAAAGAACTTCCTAGAAACATACCTGGGTGGGCTAGACGGTAGTAAGAGATTCCTGATAACATACCTGGTGGGGGCTAGGGTAGTAAAGAGTTAATGTAACATATCGGGTGTGGGCTATGGTAGTAAAGAGGTTTATGATAACATACAGCTGGGTGGGTAGGTATAAAGAGTTTCATGATAAACATAACTGGTGGGCTAGGGTAGTAAAGAACTCTGATAAAAAACTGGTGGGTAGGGTAGTAAAGAACTTCTGAAACATACTGGTGGCTAGGGTACGTAAAAGAACTTCCTTGATAACCTAGGTGGGATAGGTTAATAAAGAGTTTCATGTAAAATACTGGTGGGCTTGGACTGGGAAAGGAGTTATGATAAATGCTGGTGGGCTAGGGAAGTAAAGAGGTTCATGATAACATACATGGTGGGCTAGGGTATAGTAAGGTTTCTGATAACATAAACTGGTGGGCTAAGGTAGTAAAGAGCTTAATGAGACCATACTGGTGGGTTAGGGTAGTTAAGAATTCCTAACTGATAACCTGGTGGGCTAGGGTAAAAAGTAAGGTTTCATGTAACATGACTGGTGGGACTAGGGGTAGTTAAAGAAGCGTCTGATAACCAACTGTGTGGGCTAGGTGTATATAAAGAGTTCTGATAACTACCTGGTGGGATAGAGGTAGTAAGAGTTTCATGATAAAATACACTTGGTTGGGATTGATAACTAAGAGCTCATGATAACATAACGGTTGTAGTAAGAGTTATTGATAACATAGCTGGTGGTTAAGAGAGTAAAAAGCTTCCTGATAGAACATACGCTGGTGGGGCATAGGGGTGTAAAGACAACTTCATGATAACATGACCATGGTGTGAGCTGAGGTGTAAAGAATTCCTGATAACTAACTCTGGTGGGCTCGGGTTAGGAAAAGTTTCATGAGAAACTTATCGGGTGTGGGCTAGGGTATGTAAAGAGTGTCATGATAAACATACCTGGTGGGCTAGGGTAGTAAGAGCTTTATGTAACTATTATCTGGTGGGCTAGGGTAGTAAAGAGCTTAGATAAACATACCGGTGGGTAGGGTAGTAAAGAGTTTCATGATAAACATGTTGGGGGGTTTTTTTAGGGTTAGTAGAGAGTTTCATGATAACAAATCTGTGGGCTATGGGTGTAGTAAAGAGTTATGATCAAAACATAATGGTGGGCTTATGGAGTAAGAACTTCCGATAACATACCTGGTGGGCTAGGGTAGGAGTAAAGCTAGATAACAGACTTTGAAACTGAAGACCTGTAACAACTGGGGTGGCTAGGGTAGTAAAGACGTCTTCCGATTCACAGTACGCTGGGCATAGGGTGAGTAAAGAGTTTCATTGATAACATATGGGTGGGCTAGTAGGTAGATAGAGTTTCATGAACTAGTGGCTATCTGTAAAGTCTGAGTTGGGGCTTAGGTAGTAAAGAGCTTCTGATAACATACTGGTGGGAATAGGGTAGTAAAAGAGTTTAATGATACATATCGGGTTGGGCATAGGGTAAGTAAAGGGTCATGATAACATACCGCGTGGGCTAGGTAGTAAGAGTTCATGATAAAACATATCTGGTGGGCTAGGGTAGTCTAAAGAGCTTTCATTATACATATCTGGTGGGCGTAGGGTAGTAAAGAGTTTAGTGGTAACATACTGGTGGGTAGGGAAAAGGGGTAAGAGCTTTAATGATGACATCCCTGGTGTGGCTAGGGTAGTAGTAAGAGTTTAGATAATACCTGGTGGCTAGGGATAGTGAAAGAGTGTCATGATAACATATCTGTGGGCTAGGGTAGTAAAGAGCTTCTGTGAAAACAATCTGTGGGTCGGGTAGTAAAGAGCCTTTCTGTTAACATAACCTGGTGGGCTAGGAGGTAGTATAAGAGAAATTACTAATAAATACCTTGTGGGCTAGGGAGTAAAGAGTTTTAGATAACATACCTGGTAGCTAAGAGTAAAAAAGGGGTAAAGAGTTTAATGATGATCATACTGTCTGGGCTAGGGTAGTAAAAAGTTCATGAAACATACCCGGGGTAAAGTAGTAAGGCTCTAAATAACCTACCTGGTGGGGCCTGGGTAGTTTAGTAAGAACTTCCTGATATCTGATAACCATACACTGGGGGGCTAAGGTAGTAAAGAGTTCATGATAACATACCTGGTGGGCTAGGGGTAAGTAAAGAACTCTGCATAAACATACCTGGTGGTCTAGGGTAGTAAAGAACTTCCTGATAACATACCTGGTGGGCTAGGGCAGTAAAGAGGAAAATTATAACATAACTTGGATAGTAAAAGGAGTTAATAATCAATACCTATGGGGTTTGGTAGCAAAAATCTTATTGATACCATTTGTTTGCTGAAGACAACCAGGGTAAATGTAACATTTCTTGTGCACGGGAGAGTAAGGGGGTAAATGATTCCTGGTGGGATAGTGAAGTGTAGGGGTCTATAGTAACATTCCAGGTGTGATAGAGATGTGTAGGGGTCTATAGTACCATTCCTGGTGGGATAGTGAAGTGTAGGGGTCTATAGTACCATTCCTGGTGGGATAGTGAGGTGGGGCTATAGTAACTTCTGGTGGGATAGTGAAGTGTAGGGTCTATAGTAACATTCTGGTGGGATAATGAGATGTAGGGGTTCTATAGTAAACATTCCTGGTGGGATAGTGAAGTGTAGGGGTCTATCGTAACATCCTGGTGGGATAGTGAGATTAAGGTCTAAATAACATTCCTGGGGGGTAGTGATTTGGGGTCTATTGTAACCATCCTGGTGGGATAGTAAGGTGTAGGGGGTCTATAGTAACATTCCTGGTGGATAGTGAGTGTAGGGGTCTTAGTAACATTCTGGTGGGATAGTGAGGTGTAGGGGGTCCTATAGTAACATTCCTGTGGGATAGTGAGGTGTAGGGGTCTATAGTAACATTCCTGGTGGGCTAGTAAAGGTGTAGGGGGTCATAGTACATTCCTGGTGGGATAGTGAGGCGTAGGGGTCTATAGTAACATTCCTGGTGGGGTAGTGAAGTGTAGGGGTCTATAGTAACATTCCTGGTAGGATAGTGAAGTGTAGGGGTCTATAGTAACATTCCTGGTGGGGGTAGTGAAGTGTAGGGGTCTATAGTAACATTCCTGGTGGGATAAATGAGGTGTAGGGGTCTATAGTAACATTCCTGGTGGGATAGTGAAGTGTAGGGGTCTATAGTAACATTCCTGGTGGGATAGGGAAGTGTAAGGGTCTAAAGTAACATTCCTGGTGGGGTAGTGAATTTAGGGGTCTGTAGTAACATTCCTGGTGGGATAGTAAGGTGTAGGGGTCTATAGTAACATTCCTGGTGGGATAGTGAGGTGTAGGGGTCTGTAGTAACATTCCTGGTGGGATAGTGAGGTGTAGGGGTCTATAGTAAGAATTCCTGGTGGATAGTGAGGTGTAGGGTCTATAGTACATTCCTGGGGGGATAGTGAGGTGTAGGGGCTCTATAGAGAACATTTTTCCCTGGGGGTGTGGGGTAGGGGTCTATAGTAAACATTCCTGGTGGGGTAGTGAAGTGTAGGGGTCTATAGTAAATCAGGTAGGAGTGAGGTAGGGGTCTATAGAACATTCCTGGTGGGTAGTGAAGTGTAGGGGTCTATAGTAACATTCCTGTGGGATAGTGAAGTGTAGGGGTCTATAGTAACATTCCTGGTGGGATAGTGAAGTGTAGGGGTCTATAGTAACATTCCTGGTGGGATAGTGAGGTGTAGGGGTCTATAGTAACATTCCTGGTGGGCTACATTAATAATTTCTAAAATTGGCAAGTAAAGATGGATAAATCAGGACAGATCGTGTAACTAGACACATCCCTTTAACAAAGCAGAGAGAATCACATACAGGACTGGGGATCATTTTTTTGTAATTAGTTCAGAATTTGCAGAAATGGGGACTTTGTGCCAATTTGGCTCCTGCAGATAATTAGTGCTGAGTGTGTCACTTACCAATGTATTATTAGTTCAGGGACACATCTATCCCTATACTACAAATAGGGTAGTACCTGCAGGACCGGTCATATGAGGGGCTGGGACTACAAATAGGGTAGTACCTCCGGCACCGGTCATATGAGGGGCCGGGACTACAAATAGGGTAGTACCTCCAGCACCGGTCATATGAGGGGCCCGGGACTACAAATAGGGTAGTACCTGCAAGACCGGTCATATGAGGGGCCCGGGACTACAAATAGGGTAGTACCTCTGGGACCGGTCATATAAGGGGCCCAGGACTACAAATAGGGTAGTACCCCCGGGACCGGTCATATGAGGGGCTCGGGACTCCAAATAGGAGTACCTCAGACCGGTCATGAGGGGGCTCGGACACAAATAGGGTAGTACCTCTGGACGTCATATGACGGGGACACGGGACTACAAATAGGGTAGTACCTTCCCGGACCCGGTCATATGAGGGGCCCGAACTACCAAATCGGGTAGTACCTCCGGCACGGTCATATGAGGGACCCGACTACAATAGGATAGTACCTTGCACGGTCATATGAGGGCCCGGGAATACAAATAGGGTAAGTACTCCGGGGCAACCGGTCATATGAGGGGTTCATAGTGACCTACACAATAGGGTAGTACCTGCAGGACCGGTCATATAAGGGGCTCAGGACTACAAATAGGGTAGTACCTGCAGGACCGGTCATATGAGGGGCCTGGGACTACAAATAGGGTAGTACCCCTGGGACCGGTCATATGAGGGGCCTGGGACTACAAATAGGGTAGTACCTCTGGGACCGGTCATATAAGGGGCCCGGGATTACAAATAGGGTAGTACCTCCAGGACCAGTCATATGAGGGGCCCGGGACTACAAATAGGGTAGTACCTCCGGGACCAGTCATATGAGGGGCCCGGGACTACAAATAGTGTAGTACTGAGGACACGGTTCATATGAGGGCCCGGGACTCAAATAGGGTAGTACCTCCGACCGGTATATGAGGGGCCGGGACTACAAAATTGGGTAGTACCTGAGAACGGGGTCACTATCAGGGGTCAGGACTACAATAGGGTAGTACCTGCAGGACCGTTCATATGAGGGGCTGGGACTACAATAGGGTAGTACCCATGGGACGTCTCTGAGGGGCCTGGGACTACAAATAGGGTAGTACCTCTGGGACCGGTCATATGAGGGGCCCGGGACTACAAATAGGGTAGTACCTCCAGGGCCAGTCATAGGAGGGGCCTGGGACTACAAATAGGGTAGTACCTCCGGGACCTGTCAAATGAGGGGCCTGGGACTACAAATAGGGTAGTACCTCCGGGATCAGTCATATGAGATGCCTGGGACTACAAATAGGGTAGTACCTCCGGGACCTGTCAAATGAGGGGCCTGGGACTACAAATAGGGTAGTACCTCCGGGATCGGTTATATGAGATGCCTGGGACTACAAATAGGGTAGTACCTGCCGTACCTATGTTACAGTGTGTGTATCCAGCTCAGGACTACCGGCTGCGGCTCTGGCAGAAGCCTCAGGAGCAGGAGAGAGATAGCAGGTTCCTCGCACCATTGCGAAGCAGCTCACAGAATTCCCAGTTAAAGGTAGGTCCTCTCCGGGTACCTGGGGGCTGGACAAAAAGGGCAGAAAGTGAACTCCCCCTCTTCTTCCTCCTGGCTCCATCTGGTCTTGGTCTCAAGAGACAGGCCCAATCAGTGCCAGGAGCTTGAGCATGACAAGTACACTTAGTTTTTTTTGGTCACCCCTTCTCCCATTGGGTTCTCCAGTCATAAAAGACCCTTGGGGGGGGGGGGGGGGTGAATGACCCCCTGTGGGGGTGAATGTCTGGGGCAGTGTTATAATGGGTAGCAGCTCTGATTAACCACTGCAGAGCCGGTGATTACGTGACCTTCAAGTGTATAGAGCCGATGGCAGTGCCGGCTCCTGTATTTCTCGTTGACCACGGGCTCCTAATCTTTGACCATGGTTCCAACCTTCGGAGAAAAAGATGGACAGCTAGCCCAGGCCTTTCCTTAGCATTAACCCTTCTTCTGCCAGGAAGGGGATTGGAGAAGTCAACTCTAGGGGTGCCCCATGCCTTACCAACACGTGGTGACACCCGGTGGACCCAGCATAGCGCTGGCACTACCCCTAACCGTGGCGCCGGATCGGCTGCATTCAGCTCATCGCTGTAGTGATAACATTATGTAACTGTATATATGATGCCAGAAACAATCACGCAGCACTAAAGGCCGTCATGACAAGTGGCGGCACTTCTGCCCTTTACTCAGACATTTCGTCTGATGTGTAGAATAACAGTATCGTCTCCAGAGGGAAAATATCACGGGAGATTGATGGTTCGGAGGGATCCGGTGCTCATAAAATTACTGCAGCATCAATTTGATGAGTCTTAAAGGACATCTACCCCCAGGATGAAGGATTGTAAAACAAGGACACTGACATACTGGTGCGGACCCCCTCTGGCAGGATCTGCTCTTCGTTTAGCTTCTAATGGTCTTGTTTTTAGCAAAAAAGGCTTTAAAATTTAGCAAAAAAGCCTGAGGGGCTCCAGGCTTGCTTAACAGCTATGGAACCTGAAGCCCCTTAGGCTCATTTGCATAATTTTTAAATCTGTGTTTTGTAAAAACGAGGGCAAACGAAGCTAAAAGAAGAGCAGATCCTGCTAGAGGGGGCACACACCAGTATGTCAGTGTGCTCGGTTTACAATCCTTTATCCTGGGGGTAGATGTCCTTTAAGAAAGCGGCAGGACTTCTGATACAGAGTATAGGGTATGTGCTGTGCCCATTATAGTTCTCCATCCTATGATCATGGTGGGTCATTCCACCAGAATAGATCATCAGTAGGTTCCAACCCACTAATCATGTGTTTGCGGCAACTAAGTAGTAGGGGCTATGTTCGTGTTTTTCTCACCCAACATCTGGGCCAAAATGTTTTTTTTTGCACAAATAGAGGTTTTTCAGTGAGTGATAATAATCTGTTGGATTTATGGTCCTCAGCCAAAAACTGTTGTGCAAGGTGACCAGGGGCCAGTTATCAAGTGCTTTTCGTAAGAATTTGTTAGGTTTTCTATGGTGTGCACCTAATTAAAAAACTATTTGCTCAATTTGGATAGCAGTTTCATGCCCCCCGTTGTGCAGAGGTACTGCAGTTACTCAGCGTGGGAGTGATATAGAGGTACAGTCCGATCCCGTACATGTCTACGGATGCCATATTCCGAACGCATGAATGGATGTGTAATCTGTCGTGTGCACCAGGCCTTACATTTCACTGGTACCCATTGTCCTCATTCTCCAATGACCTAAATATTTGTCCTGTGTTATAAATGTGGATTTATTCGTCCTAATTCCGAGTATCCGGGAATGTGAAATGAATCCGTCTCCGCTTTATAGGTGACACTAATTACACTCCTGTCATCCACCAGCTGTCCATATGACACCTCCAGGAACGGGACGTCCAGCTGCAAGAGACAAGATACGTGGCTCCGACGAGAAAACCCGGATTTGGGAATTGTCGCTGTCCATAAGGAACGGATGAGCCACATGTTCATTTTAGATCCTAATGAACAATGAAGGTATTTCTAGACGGGTTCAGAGCTGAAATTGTTTGTATAAGTGTATAATAAAACATAGCGGTACCGAAAATGAGGAAGACTAAAAATGACGCCACCGAAATAATAAGCAGCCCACACACCCCATATTCAGCTCCTCATCAATATCACTGAGTAGGAAGAACAGCTGGCTTCCAAAAAGTATCTTCTGAAATAGGCAATGGGTTCTCCACCTTCAGACAACTTTAACATAATTATGCGTCAAAGCTTATAACTAGATTTCCATGTACTGTATGGTATAGTCTGTATCCTTAAAAATGATAAGTCAGAGATAACACAACAAGTGTGGGCACCTAAGTGGTAATCCTTCTACAGGGATCCGAACTTCACCGAACTTCAGTGACACCAAACAAACCAAGAGGATTGAGAGGTAACAGAAAGAAGCACCAGGCAGAGCAGTGGTCAGAGTGGCCAAGGTCAAAGCAGGCAGAGCATTTTCATATTGGTAATCCTGGCCAAGATCAGGTCAAGCAACACAGAGTTAAGAGAAGAAATGTGCAGTGGTCAGAGAAGGCAACAGAGAATTAAGACAAGAAACAGAGATCAGGGCAGGCAACAGAGAGTCAAGACAAGAGTCAAGAATTGGGCAGAGGTCAGGGCAGGCAACTGGGAGTCAATACAAGAATTGGGCAGAGATCGGGGAAGGCAACACAGAGTCAAGATAAGAAATGGGTAGTGGTCAGGGCAGGAAACATAGAGTGAAGACAAGAATTGGACAGTGATCAGGGAAGGCAACACAGAGTCAATACAAGAATCAGGCAGAGGTCAGGGCAGGCAACTGGGTGTCAAAACAAGAATTGGACAGAGGTCAGGGCAGGCAACACAGAGTCAAGAAATGAATCAGACAGAGATCAGGGCTGGCGACAGAGAGTCAAGGCAAGAGTCAAGAATTTGGGCTGAGGTCAGGGCAGGCAACTGGGAGTCAATACAAGAATTGGGCAGAGATCGGGGAAGGCAACACAGAGTCAAGATAAGAAATGTGTAGTGGTCAGGGCTGGAAACATAGAGTGAAGACAAGAAGTGGACAGCGATCAGGATAGGCAACACAGAGTCAAGACAAGAATCAGGCAGAGGTCGGGCCAGGCAACTGGGAGTCAATACAAGAATTGGGCAGAGATCAGGGAAGGCAACACAGAGTCAGGATAAAAAACGTGTAGTGGTCAGGGAAGGCAACATAGAGTCAAGACATGAATCAGAGATCAGGGCAGGCGACAGAGAGTCAAGGCAAGAATCAAGAATTGGGCAGAGATCAGGGAAGGCAACACAGAGTCAAGATAAGAAACGTGTAGTGGTCAGGGCAGGAAACATAGAGTGAAGACAAGAATTAGGCAGAGGTCAGGGCAGGCAATAGAGAGTCAAGATAAGAATCAGGCAGAGGTCAGGGAAGGAAACAGAGTTAAGATAAGAAATGTGTAGTGGGCAGGCAACATAGAGTCAGGGCATGAATTGGACAGAAATTAGGTCAGGCAACAGAGAGAGACAGGAATCAGGAAGAGAACAGGGCAGGAAACATAGAGTCCAGGCAAGAATAAGACATAGGGCAGGGAAGGCAACACAGAGTCAAGACAAGAATCAGGCAGAAATCAGGGACCCCATGGCCAAGGTGCCGCCTAATTTTCTCCTGTGGAGGCTGCTGCCTTGCAAAGGAGATGTTGGCAGATATTCTCCTTGGCTTCTGTGGTGCCTTTTGAAATCTGACAACATTTTGAGGAATCCTGAACTTCTCACCTTTTTTCTTGGAGCCCGGAAATCGATATGTGAGACCAATGCCACCTTTTCGCACCAATATGGCAAGAGGGATCTTCTAAGAACCCAAAAAAGTTATAGGTTCCTTTTAGGCCATAATGTCCATATTTGTGTCCTCTTGTACCCTCATATGGTAATAATGCCCTCTTACAACGTAAAACTAAACTCTTGCCCTAAAACATAGTCGAATATCCTAATTACTGCCCCCTACAAACTAATAACAACCCTTTTATGTCCCCTGGTCAATAGCTAATGGTCTTACGATTGGCCGTGCACCTGTACAGTCTAATCTAGAAGACCCCTTTAACACAATGATCATGTTGTATATGATTGCACTTTACTTTTTGGCAGTCAGGGACCCGATACTGCATAGAGGAACATCAATACTGCCGGAACTCTCCATAGCGTTCATTAAATTCATGGATAACACTAAAAGGTTTTCAGCAGCTCAGTAATCAGTAATCCCGCCTGGCACCAGCGCTCCTGTTCCGAAATGAACCCAGAATTATTCAGCTCCAGTCAGTGGTTTTACGCTTCTCTCTTCACCTTTTTCTTCATATCAAGGCACATTAGAGAATAGAATTTTAAAGTTCATCGTAAAAGGAGAATCCCGTCCCTTTAACCATCCCTTTAACAAGTGTCCTGTATAGTAGAGGGGTCTCTATACTATAACTGCCATTTCTGCTGACTAATCTACTTTTATTCCTCATCATGATTTTGGATCTATTATTAGATCTTGTGATTGGTTTTTTTCCCCCGCTCCTCGTGGGTGGTACCAGTCGTGGGCGTGTCTAATATTTACCAGATGAAAGTTGAGAGTCCTCAGTTGTTGATACCTTTTATTGGCTAGCTAAAAAGGATAATGTTGGTTGCAAGCTTTTGAGACTACTCAGGTCTCTTCATCAGGCAAGGTACAAGCCGCCTGATACCATGCCTGATGAAGAGACCTGAGTAGTCTCAAAAGCTTGCAACTAACATGCAGTAGTGGATTATAGTATAGGCAGTTGGGGCGGCAGCCCTGGGCCCAAGTCTTCTAGGGGGGCCAGGGCCACCCAAAACAACCACCAAATTTTATACTGTGAAGTACCTACACCCATGAAATCGTCATGCATCTGTTTCAGCTCTCAATACACATGTACACAAGAGCCATTTCAGGACTTTTGAAGGTCCTCCAATCTAATGTTTTGGTATGGTCTGAATTCATTTAGTGTTATGGTCTGTGGCCTGAATTCATTTAATGGTGTGACTTGCGATCTGAGTTTGTTTAGTGGTGTGGTCTGGGGCCTGAATTCATTTAGTGGTATGGTCTGGGGCCTGAATTCATTTAGTGGTATGGTCTGGGGCCTGAATTCATTTAGTGTAGTCTGGGTGCTGACATTGGTGCGTCTGGCTGAATTCATTTAGTGGTATGGTCTGGGGCCTGAATTCATTTAGTGGTGTGGTCTGGGGCCTGAATTAATTTAGTGGTGTGGTCTGGGGCCTGAATTCATTTAGTGGTATGGTCTGGGGCCTGAATTCATTTAGTAGTATGGTCTGGGGCCTGAATTCATTTAGTGGTGTGGTCTGGGGCCTGAATTCATTCGTGGTATGTGTCGGGCCTGAATTCATTTAGTGGTATGGTCTGGGGCCTGAATTCATTTAGTGGTATGGTCTGGGGCCTGAATTAATTTAGTGGTGTGGTCTGGGGCCTGAATTCAATTAGTGGTGTGGTCTGGGGCCTGAATTCATTTAGTGGTGTGGTCTGGGGCCTGAATTCAATTAGTGGTGTGGTCTGGGGTCTGAATTCATTTAGTGGTGTAGTCTGGGGTCTGAACTTATTTATTGATGTGGCCTTGGGTCTGAATTCATTTAGTGCTGTAGTTTGGGGTCTGAATTCATTTAGTGGTCTGGTCTGGGGTCTGAACTTATTTATTGGTGTGGCCTGGGGTCTGAATTCATTTAGTGGGGTGTTCTCAAGTCTGCATTCATTTAGTGGTCTGGTCTGGGGCCTGAACTCATTTAATGGTATTCTCTAGGGTATGACTTTGTTAAGTGGTGTGGTCTGGGGTCTGAATTCAGTTAGTGGTGTGGTGTTGGGTTGGACGTTATGTGGTGTGGCCTGGGGCCTGAATTCATTATGTGATGTGATCTAGAATTTGAGTTCATTTTAGAGGTCTGAGGTCTGTATTAATTTCAGTTTTGTCTGTATTAAAATGAATGGATCTAAGTTTTAGGTATCTGAGGTCTGGGGTCATACTTTCTGGTACTCATTTTTTTTTTAATTTTAGTTCTTCATTTTGGGGTCTAGCGGACCTAAACTACCACTAGTAAAGGAAGATCTATGTATGACTTGGGTCAGTATTGATATATGGAGCGGGCAATACGGGCCAGGTTTTGAATTATTGGTCCATATTGTACGACTGGACCTTACATATACAATTTTATTTTGACAAGTCTTAGGGTCTTATATTATGAAAATGGGTCCCCGAATATCTTCACAGCTTCACCTCCCTTCTATAATACTTTATAATCTCCACCGGCCATTATAGCTCGGAGGCAGAAACTGGAGCAGAGTATGAAGCTGAATCCCCTGATGTTCCCAGGGAATTCTTCCATGTATTTGATTCCAGAGGACGGGAGTCATCACCTAAAAGAGCGCTAAACAGAACAGAAGTGTTTTACGTGCGTGTCAAGTGATATTCCTAATACTGCCATTTGGGCTGAGTTCAGAAAAAAAAAAACTTATCTGTACCGGATTCTAAACATATACCTGAAACAGCGCCACAGCTGTCCTCAGTCCATGTGTGGTATTACAGCTCAGTCCTAGTCACTTGGGTGGAGCTGCCTGCAATACCAAACACAAACAATAGGCAAGTGTGGAGCTACACCACTTCCTAGTGATATTGAAAGACTAGAAAAATTTATTTTGGACAATGTATAGACCCTCCATGATTCTTTGTTTACATGTCCGAGCTCTGATGAATAGGAGGAGCTGTAACAGGAACTTATGACCAATTCTGATCCCTCACTTCCCAACTTCCTGTTTCTGTCAGTCAGGATCAAATTATACTTACTCATCCGTGCTCCTATTCTGAAGCTTTGGTCCCCCACTGGTCTCCAGCACCAGGTTCCTCTTCCAAAGCAGGAAATGATTGCTCTCAGCCAATCACATGCTGCTGCAGTGATCTGCCTTACCACTGATTGGTAACTTCTTGTGAGTTGGGAGGGGCCAATGGGTCACTCAGGCAACTTTGAGAAAAGAGTGATCAATGATCAATGAGGTGACTGTTGCTCTAAATATTTTTTAACCCATTCTGAGACTTTAAAAAAAAAAAAAATTATATCCCGATTTGACATTTCTATTAGAAAGTGTTCATTATTTTCCCCTTGAACCTGTTTTAAGACAAAATACAAATAATTAGCATCAAAATTGTTGACATCTGCAACTGAAATTTATATTTTTTTACATCAGTGTTTAGTTTAGATTACACCTTGATGCTTAAAGGGATTGTTAAGGATTAGAAAAACCTAGATGTTTTTTTTTCCAAAAACAGCGCCCCCATTGTCCGTGGGTCATGTCTAGTATTGCAGCTCAGCCCCATTGAAGAACAATTCCAATACATCTACCATTCCAATACTATAGAGTCTGCGAGCAGGGTTGGTGCTGTTTCTTTGTTTTAATCATTTAAAGGGGACATTAATTTAAAATCCACAAAAAAAACAACAACATACACCATAATTAGGGTGGATATCCCCAGTTAAGGGGTTCAACTCGAAAAAGAGACCTCTACTTTTCTGGAGGACTAACGATGTGACATAGGCCGTTTATAAATTAGCCTGTGTAATACCTTATTTGACCTGCGGGGGAGCTGTAGGGAGACTGCACACTTCCTGCCAGCTCACCGTTTTACCTGTGATAGCTCATCATTGTCTACAGTGGAAAATTCCATTAGTTACACATTTCCTGATAACATTTTTCAACCTGAATGATCCTTTTTCGAGAAAAATTTCTTCGCCACATGGTCGACGTGAAATATGAAGCTGAATCAACCTCTATATTAAGCCGTCACCATAGAGTCCTGCCAAGCGCCTCTGCCAAATACAGAGTAAAACAAATCTGTCCATTAGCTAAAATGAGCTACCACTGACGGCCTCCTGGAAGCATATCCTTATTTTATCTCCCGCAGAAGTGTTGTGACATTTGCGGATGACGGAAACGCGCAGCCACAGCCGCAGTAAGCAGATGCATGCAACGCCTTATACATATATATATATATATATATATATATATATATATATACTGTGCTGATGAGTTACACCATGCAAAATAGTGAGTGATTTCGGATGACTGAATATATCAAGGCACCAGAGACTTCAGCTGCCGATCCGGCGTCTTGCCAACATTTAGTCTGTTTTAGCGCACCTTAGATTTCGACATAAGCAATTTTTTTTTAATTTTTTTTTTTTTAGATTATTACTCATTTGGCATCGGAAAAAATCTGCTTATGTTTCGAAGCCAAAAGCAAAGTATAATAAGAAAAATAAATTATATTTAAAATAAAAAATAATTTGAAAAATATTTTCAAAAATATGTATCTAATTTTTTTTTTTAATAATTTATTAGAAGTATTTGTCTTATTTCCTAAATTTTCAGCCTGTACACCACATGAAGAAAAAAATCTGCTCTGTTTAAAGGGATCATCCCACAAAAGTAACTTATCTCTGCTCAGACTTCAAGGGATCGCTAATAGGGAATATGTTGCTTTCGAGAGACAACCCCTTTTACTAAAGATGACTACACACAATGGGGCAGATTTACTTACCCGGTCCATTCGCGATCCAGCGGCACGTTCTCTGCGGTGGATTCGGGTCCAGCCGGGATTCATCAAGGCAGCTCCTCCGCCGTCCACCAGGTAGCGCTGCTGCGCTGAAAAGCATCTGAACGCATTGGAATTCACCGGGCCGGACCAAGTGAAGGTAAGCGCGTCCCAAGCGACACTTTTTTTGTTTTAAATGCAGCGGTTTTTCCGAATCCGTCAGGTTTTCGCTCGGCCACGCCCCCCGATATCCATCGCCTGCATGCCGGCGCCGATGCGCCACAATCCGATTGCGTGCGCCAAAATCCCGGGGCAATACAGGGAAAATCGGCGCAAATCGGAAATATTCGGGTAACACGTCGGGAAAACGTGAATCGGGTCCTTAGTAAATGACCCCCCTAGATCTAATCCAGTAGTGAATCTGCCAAAAGTGTAGGATCGGTGATAAAAAACAAGATTTCAACAAGACAGTTTGTGTCAAAAGCTTTAAAAAGTCCAAAACTTAGTAGAAATGTAAGGAGGACCCATCAACTGGTACAAAATACTAAATGACATAAATCCCCTGATTGCCCCTGAGCTCCTGATTAATTTGGTGTTTGTTTTTTAAAAATCCGTCCACCCCTTTAAAAGATATCACTGATTTTATCTTCCTCGGGGGTGTGTATGTAAAGAAAAGGTTTCCACCCCCTTGACTAGTATGAGCTAAACTTTGTGCTGCCTATAACTTTTGAATGGATGGGCAGATTTTCACAAAACAAAGACCAAATTGATCATTAGTATGAATGCTAATAGTTAGGTTCATAGCCTAGTAAAAATACTGATTGATCCCTGGTGGGCTGGTGGTAATACTGACAACACCCATTTACTGCAGTAGGGATAGTAATAGGAATTCTAATTACACTAATGTGGTATGAATGCTAACAGCTTATAGCCTAGTAAAAATACTAATAGATTCCCACAAAAGTAACTTACCACTGGTCAAACTTCAAGGGTAATAGATGATTTGTTACTTTCCAGAGACAACTGATTTAACAACAGATGCCTACACACAATAGATCCAATTCAGTAGGGAATCTGCCAAAAGAGTAGAATCAGTGACAAAATACAAGATTTCAACAAGACAGTTTTTTGGCAAGGGCTTTAGGAAGCCCTAAAATTGGTAGCAACTTAAGGAGGCCTCATCAACTGATACAAAATACTAAATGACCTACGTCACCCGATTGCCACTGAGCCCCTGATTAATTTGGTGTTTGTTATTTAAAAATCCGTCCACCCCTTCAAAAGATATAACTGATTTTATTTTCCTCGGGGGTGTGTATCTAAAGAAAAGGTTTCCACCCCCTTGACTAGTATGAGATAATTCACATATAAACTTTGTCGGCCTATAACTTTTGAACGGAGGGGCAGATTTTAACAAAACAAACACTAAATTGATTGTCAGTAAGAATGCTAACATTTAGGTTCATAGCCTAGCTAAAATATGGATTGATCCCTAGTGGGCTGGTGGTAATGCTGACAACTCCTATATTATGAAGTAGGGATAGTAATAGGAATCCTAATGACAATAAGATAGTATCAATACTGACAATTTATAGGTTTATAGCCTAGTAAATATATATGATAATGGTTATATCAATTTACATAATATATTATATAAAATATATAATAATGATAGATTCCTGGTGGGCTAAATGACAACCGATTGCCGCAGAGCCCCTGATTAATTTGGTGTTTGTTTTTTAAAAATCCGTCCACCCCTTCAAAAGATATGACTGATTTTATTTTCCTCGGGGGTGTGTATCTAAAGAAAAGGTTTCCACCCCTGAGGGGGCTAATGAGCTAATTCAAATATACCGTAAACTTTGCGGGGCTATAACTTTTGAACTGCTGGGCAGATTGTAATAAAACAAAAAACAAATTGATCAGGGGAAAAGGGGGGATCAAATGTTGTATGGAAGTCAGTCATTTGTACTTAGTGACAAATCCCTTTAAGAGTATATAAAATAACATGGGGTGGTGCTTTCTAGAAGTATCTGGCACCCTTTGACCAGGTATATGGTAACACTTTGCCATCTCACTTTTCTCTTAAAGGGGTTGTCAAATTGACAAGACTCTCTTTAATCACATTAAAATGAAACTTTTTGGCGATCAGTGGGGGGTAGTCTAATTTATTGGACCCTCTCTCTATGAAGCCCGATTCATGAGGCCCCCTGGGCTTGTATTTTACAAGTATTAAAATAATTAGCGAAAATCTAATGAATTTGGGGAGTTGAATCTTTTTTAACCTTTCTATCTATGCAAATGCCGCATAAAATTATCGTTTCGGGAAAATACCCAGAACAACTCGGCTCATTAAGAATAAATGCCGGATATTTATGCATTAATAGCAGTCGCTCTGATTCACATAGAAATCACTGAGAAAGGGGTTAAAGGTCAACACATTGTAGGACGTTTTCTGTCCCTGCTCTCCTCCTTGTTCTGGCGTTTGCTCAACCTCTTAAAGGGGTTGTCCCAAGCCGCTCCATCAATTAGTGAGAATTGGGGGGGGCTGTTTTCTTAGCAGTCAGACCCCCACCGATCAGATTGTTATCCCCAATCTTGTGTAGTAATCCCAAATTTAACATGGAAACTTCTGTTTACCGATCCGTCACCCTTAAAGGGATTCTGTCAGGTCCAAAATGTCTTCACAAGCAATAACTGTGTTGTGCTCGAGCCTTCAGAAGGAGTCAAAGCGCAACCGGAACTGATACAACAATAGATAAATAATGAAGCTTTAAAGAATAAGCCATCAAGTGCCCTGGAGGCGGGGCTTATTAGATGGATTTGCTTTCAGGCTGCTGTGAAAGGTTGGGAAATGTAATTCAAAGCATTGCAGCGCCATTCCGGAGGAGGAGTGATGGAGAAATCACGGATTTCTATGAGCAAATCTGGCAAATTAATTAGAGCACTTGCAGGCTGATTTGATTAAATTAATACCGCCCCCAGAGCACTTGCAGGCTGATTTGATTAAATGAATCCCGCCCCCTAGAGCACTTAAAAGCTGATTTGATTACATTAATCCCACCACTAGAGCACTTGCAGGCTGATTTAATAACATTAACCCCACCCCTAAAGCACTTGCAAGCTGATTTGATTAAATTAATCCCACTCTAGAGCACTTGCAGGCTGATTTGATTAAATGAATCCCGCCCCTAGAGCACTGGCAGGTTGATTCGATTGAATTAATTCCGCCCCTAGAGCACTTGCAGGCTTATTTGAACAAATGTTCTCTGACCCTAGAGCACTTGCAGGCTGATTTCATTAAATGAATCCCGCCCCTAGAGCACTGGCAGGTTGATTTGATTAAATGAATCCCATCCCTAGAGCACTTGGAGGCTGTTTGATTACATTAATCCCGCCTCTAGAGCACTTGCAAGCTGTTTGATTACATTAATCCCACCCCTAGAGCACTTGCAGGCTGATTTGATTAAATAAATCCCACCTCTAGAGCACTTGAAGGCGGATTTGCATAAACATAAGAAGATGATTACTTCTGCATTACTTTATCAATGTATGATTTATTTCTTCTATTCTAGGACTCTAGATGGCGCTATTATTACTTCCAATGTATTCATAAGCAGTAGCTGTAAACTGGACCATGAAAAGGTTAATCTTTTTCGGCAAAGCGATGGTTAACCCCCCCCCCCCCTCCTGCATTATAGACAGGATTATACAATCTCATGTCAGGTGCCTACATTATGCTGTGATAAATCGAGATTAATGGAAACGCATAATCCTGGTGCCAGATTAAAAAGTCAATGCTCAGAGGTCAAGTGGTAAAGCTGGAGGGGAGGACTTACCTACCACGTGGCCACCCAAGGTCAGATATCAGGGCAGGAACCTCTATCATAGTGAAGGCCAATTATCTGCCACTAAGACTGCTGTGTTCTATGGTAAACTGTGGCTTCATTGAAACTTGTGACAGCATCCCTGGTGGCCCGGTGGAGATCCTCACAGTGTGGCTTGTGGACTAGTAGAAATAATAAAAGAATTACATATGGCCTTGTGCTGATGGGTATATAAGCCACATAGAAGCAGTATAATCACAACAGTAATAAATCACAATGTAAGGAGAACAGTATCCTGGTGGGATAGTGGTAATGCAGACAATACCCATATAACCCAGTAGGGATAGTAATAGTAATCCTAAAGCTTCTATGTTAGATCTAATACTAAAAATTTGGTTTATAGGCTACTAAAAATACTGATCAATCCCTGGTGGGCTAGTGGTAATGCTGTTAAAACTATATAACCCATTAGGGATAGTAATATGAATCCTAAAGCTTCTATGTTAGTTTGAATACCAACAGTTTGGTTTATAGCCGAGTAAAAACAGGCTACTAATAAAGACTGTTTGAAACCTGGTGGGCTGGTGGTAATGATGACAAACTATATTACCCATTAGGAATAGTAATAAGAATCCTATTGGAACTAAGGTGGTAGGAATGATATAAGTTTGATTAATAGCCTAGTAAAAATAACTATATATCCCTGGTGGGCTGGAGGTAATGCTTACAATACACATATAATCCAGTAAGGATAGTGATAGGAATCCTAATGCGTCTATGTTAGTTCTAATACTAACAAATTGGTTTATAGCCTACTCAAATACTGATCGGACCCTGGTGGCCTTGTGGTTATACTGACAAACTATTTAACCCATTAAGGGTAGTAATAAGAATCCTATTGGAACTAAGGTGGTAGTAATGATCCCTGGTGGCTGGAGGTAATGCTTACAATACGCAGATAATCCAGTAAGTATAGTGATAGGAATCCTAATGCTTCTATGTTAGTTCTAGTACAAAAAATTTGGTTTATAAGCTATTAAAAATGTAAGGAGAAGGCTACTAACATCATCCTGGTGGGATAGTGGTAATGCAGACAATACCCATTTAACCCAGTAGGGATAGTAATAGTAATCCTAAAGCTTCTATGTTAGATCTAATACTAAAAATTTGGTTTATAGGCTACAAAAATACTGATCAGTCCCTGGTGGGCTGGTGGTAATACTGTTAAAACTATCTAACCCAGTAGGGATAGTAATAGGAATCCAAAAGCTTCTATGTTAGTTTAAATACTAACAGTTTGGTTTATAGCTGAGTAAAAATAGCCTACTAAAAATACTGATCGGACCCTGGTGGGCTTGTGGATATGCTAACAAACTATATAACCCAGTAAAGATAGTAATAAGAATCCTATTGGAACTAAGGTGGTAGGAATGATAAAGTGTGGTTAATAGCCTAATAAAAATAACTACAGATCCCTGGTGGGCTGGTGGTAATGCTGACAATATCCATATTACCGAGTAGGGATTCTAATAGGAATCCTAATGCTTCTATGTTAGTTTCAACACTAAAAGTTTGGTATATAGCCCACTAAATATTCTGATCGATCCCTGGTGGGCTGGTGGTAATACTAACAAAACTATATAACCCAGAAAGGATAGTGATAAGAATCCTAATGGAACTAAGGTGGTAGTAATGATAAAAGTTTGGTTAATAGCTTAGTGAAAATACTGGTCATAACTCTGGTGGGCTAGTGGATATGAGCCACATAGGAAAAGTATATTCAGAATAGTAAACCACATCATCACAATGTAAGGTAAATGCTGCTAACAGCATTCCTGGTGGGACGGTGGTAATGCTGACAATACCCATATAACCCAGTAGGTATATTAATAAGAATCCTAAAGCGTCTATGTTAGTAGAAATGCTACCAGTTTGGTTTATAGCCTACTCAAAATAGTGATTGAGCCCTGGTGGGCTTGTGGTAATGCTGACAAAACCATATAACCCAGTAGGGACAGTAATATGAATCCTAATGCTTCTATGGTAGTAGGAATGCTAACAGTTTGGTTTATAGCCTAGTGAAAATAATGAACATGTCCCTGGTGGGCTGGTAGTAATGGCAATACCCATATGACCCAGTAGTGATAGTATTAAGAATACTAATGGCTCTAATGTAGTAAGAATGCTAACAGTTTATAGCCTAGTAAATATACTGATAGAATCCTGGTGGGCTGGTGGTATAGCTGACAGTATACACAATAGTAGAAATTCAAATGGTAACCATAATTATCCAAGGTAACATATAGGTCATTGTTGCTCATTGTCTAGTAAAATACTAGACAATTAGGAATACTAATAGTGACCCTGGTTAGCCTGTGATTGGGAATGCTGAAAATGTGATTAATTGTCATAGTGAATTCATAACAATGTCCCTGGTGGCCTAGTGGGGCTACATATGTTCCTTGAAAACCTAGCAGAAATTCTACTTATAACCCTAATGAAAGTGGACATTCTGAAACTGTGGCTCATAGTCAAGAAGGAATGATAACAATATTCCTGGTGGCCTAGTGGTAGTGCTAACAGTTCACATTATGACTCAATAGGGATAGTAATAGTACTCCTAGTACCCCATGATATTGAGTTCAGTGGTAAAGTAGAGATACTAAAAGTATTCCTGGTGACCTAGTGAATCTCACAATATCACCACAGCTCAGCAGGGATACAGTTAGTAATATGTAAGTGGGGGTGCAGACATTGTCTAAGGGTAATGTGGCCTGGTGGCCAAATGATAATGAGTGCAGTGCATGATAGAACGATATTAATGGCAACCTTGTTGTGCGAAAGTAGATGATAGGATGAATATGTGGTTAATGATTTAGTAGAGATACCAACTGTAGCCCTAGTGGGCTGGTGGTAATACTAACAATGCCCAGTAATGCTCAGTGGTGATGGTAATAGGTATCTAATTGCCTTATTGCAGTGGGAATGATAACCTTATGTGCTTTATGATCCAAGGGAAATGCTCACAGTATACCTGGTGGCCTAGTGGTATCCACAATTTCCCACTAAATATTTTGATAATAACCCTAGGTGCCTCATGATTGTGGGAAACACTAACAGTAGTCCTGGTGGCCCAGTGGTATCCACAATTGCCCTGTAAAGATTCTGATAATAACTCTGGGTTTTCCATGGCTGTGGGAAATAATAGCAGTATTCCTGGTGGCCTAGTGGCAACGACAAGGACATGTTGCAGGTGTGGCTAGTGCACATAGTGGGTATGGCGAGAGCATGGTGTGGGCTGGGCTACCAGAATCCCCCATATTTGCTAAAATTTCTTGTGACAGATATGTATCTCAGCTACAAACTGGCATAGATGTTATTCTAAGTAAAGGCACCTAATTTACTATGAGGCGGCGGTGTCAGAAACTAAGCATGAGCTTCCAAAAAGGTGTGAAAAACTCTGGTATCGTAAAAAAAACCCTGTTTTTCAATATAATCCAAAACGAGAGAGCATGTGAGTCCCATAAGCCCCGCCCACAAGGAGCAATTGACAGTTGTGTAACTGTCAATCACTCTGTGTGGGCGGGGGGAACAGGACTCACAGGCTTTCTTAATTTAGACAGCTTCCTACAAGAAACTAATGAATAAAATCCTATAAAACCACATATCCCCGAACTCGGGGTCTCCCCCTCTATCCAGCGACGCCCTCAGATTGGAGAAGGGACAGTATCCCTTTAAGGTGAATGTAGGTAGGCACCATCAGTGGAAGAGTAATGTTATGTATGTGTCCTTATAACATGGATTTGGATGCAGCAGTGATCTCCTCAGTCATGTAGTAGGGGCACAACCTCAGCTCTGCTATATCTACACATCTACACATAGGGTCCCGATGACTACCCCCCCCCCCCCCCTCCACCCATGTCTATAGTCTAGGCTGTAGGCACATTCCGTCTTATGAAGATGTGAGAAAAAAGTCAATCCAATAAAAGCTGCAAGGCTGAAAGGGGGGACTCCAGGAATCCAAGCTCTCCAATCAGAAGGAGGAGGGGGCTTCAAAGAGTTAATGGGCTGACCCAAATCTAGAAGAAGTCTATCTGGAATCTGCACACAGCTCCATCTACGCTACTACAAGTAGAGATGGTCAAGAAAAAGTTCATGGAGAGCATTTCCATTCTTGAGAGGATCTAGACATCACCAGGAGCTTAGGAGAGAAGGAGAGACCAAAAATTGCTGCAAGAGGATTTGATTTTCTATCCAGCTCCTGGAAGTAACATACAAATCTCTGAGAAGAAGCAAAATCTGGGTTCCTACCAAGTTTTCCCAGAAGAAACCAACCAGGACTTGACCTCATCATTGCTTAAGAAGAGCAGACACATTCCAAGACACATCTGGAGGACTTGTGGTGGTCCTCCTCACCTTCCTCCTCCACCTCAACTACGAGAAGACCATGTTGTGACCTCCCAAGGTTCCTCACCCTCCAGGAACCTCAGGTCATGACATTTTGGAGAGATTTTTTCCACCCTTGGCTACCTGAAGAGTTAAAGAGTGCCAGTTGTGGACACCTGAAGAGGAGGAGAACTTTTCGTGAGAACTTGAGAAGTCAAGGGGGAGATCGTATTTTTGATACAATAGAATAATTAATAGTAATAAAGAGAGGGACTCACTGGCTCTTATGGGAATTAAGCACTCCTCCCGCTGCTTGCTCCTCAGGAGGAAGATGGCTGAAGCTGAGAATGTAGAGGTATGACATGTCTTCAAGGTGGGGGGAGAAGAGTCTTGAGATGCAGCACTGAGGTTCCTGGAGATGGAAACTTTGCATTGATAAATCTAGGAGGGGTTGTGGGCTCCATGGATGGTAGATATTGTGGGGTTATTCACCAGTGCATCTTTAAGGAGGTAGGAAGTGTTGGGGAGGGGGTGCAATGCAGAAGGATTGTGCATTGTCCATGTCCTCACCTGACTGACCTACATTGGTGGCAGTGCACAAGAAGCCGCATTGCCATCGCATAGGCACAGCAGCAGAGGCAGCAGTATGTGCAGGCTATGCTTCTCCCTCCATAGGATGATGCAGAGCTATGTCTGTGCTGTGAGTATGAGGGAGGGGGGAGGGAGACTGGCACACTGTGCCCTTGACATAGTGGAGGGTGCAGGACGGGGGTAAGGTAGTGCAGGGCTATACAGGTGCAGACTGGGGAGGGATGGGTTAATACTTGTGGGTATAGAGAGAGAGTTATACTGGGGAGTGATGGATTAATACATGTGTGGAGAGAGAGAGATATTATCCTGGGGAGTGATGGGTTAATACGTGTGTGGAGAGAGAGAGTTATTATACTGGGGAGTGATGGGTTAATTCATGTGTGTATATAGAGAGTGATTATACTGGTGAGTGATGGGTTAATACATGTGTGGAGAGAGAGAGAGATATTATCCTGGGGAGGGATGGGTTAATGCATGTGTGTATATAGAGAGAGAGAGTTATACTGGGGAGTGATGGGTTAATACATGTGTGTATATAGAGAGGAGAGAGATATTGATACTGGGGAGGTGAGGGTTAATACATGTGTGTATAGAGGAGAGTTATTATACTGGAGTGATGGGTAAACATGTGTGTATATAGAGAGCGTTATTATACTGGGGGAGTGATGGGTTTATACATGTGTGTATATAGAGAGAGAAGTTATTATACTGGGGAGTGGAGTGGTAATACATATGGTATAGAGAGAGAGTTATTTACTGGGGAGTGATGGGTTAATACATGTGTGTATATAGAGAGTTATTATACTGGGGAGTGATGGGTTAATACATGTGTGTATAGAGAGAGAGATATTATACTGGGGAGTGATGGGTTAATACATGTGTGTATAGAGAGAGAGTTATTATACTGGGGAGTGATGGGTTAATACATGTGTGTATATAGAGAGAGTTATTATACTGGGGAGTGATGGTTTAATACATGTGTGTATAGAGAGAGTTATTATACTGGGGAGTGATGGGTTAATACATGTGTGTATAGAGAGAGAGTTCTTATACTGGGGAGTGATGGGTTAATACATGTGTGTATATAGAGAGTTATTATACTGGGGAGTGATGGGTTAATACATGTGTGTATTAGAGAGAGAGTTATTATACTGGGGAGTGATGGGTTAATACATGTGTGTATAGAGAGAGATTATTATACTGGGGAGTGATGGGTTAATACATGTGTGTATATAGAGAGAGTTATTATACTGGGGAGTGATGGGTTAATACATGTGTGTATATATAGAGAGAGTTATTTAACTGGGGAGTGATGGGTTAATACATGTGTGTATAGAGAGAGAGAGAGTTATTATACTGGGGAGTGATGGGTTAATACATGTGTGTATATAGAGAGAGTTATACTGGGAGTGATGGGTTAATACATGTGGTTATATAGAGAGAGTTATTATACTGGGGAGTGATGGGTTAATACAGTGTGTATGAGAGGAGAGTATTATTACTGGGGAGTGATGGGTTAATACATGTGTGTATAGAGAGAGAGAGAGTTATTATACTGGGGAGTGACTGGGGGCAGAGTGTATAGTACATACAGTGTTTATATATAGGATAGGTAGTGATAGGAGGATGGGAGGAATACATGTGGATACTTAATACAGTAGGAACTATAGTCATTTCTTACACTTGGATCTACTACACTGGTGTGTGGGGGTCCTGTATGTTCCATTACATATAGCATTATGTATAGGTAGGTAGTGAGAGGGGATACATACACATATATACTGTATACCTGAGTGTTGGGGGTCTTGTATATACAGTACGTAGTGGGGTGTAGATTGGATGATAGATTGAGATAGATAGATTAGGTGAATGAGATGATGATAGATATGAATAGATAGATAGGATAGATAGATAGATAGATAGATATGAGTAGATATGAGATAGATAGATATGGAGATAGATAGATATGAGATAGATAGATATGGCTAGATAGATATGAGATAGATAGATATGAGTAGATAGATATGAGAGATAGAGTAGATATGAGATAGATAGATATGAGATAGATATAATTGAGATAGATAGATATGAGATAGATAGATATGAAGATGAGATATGACGATAGATAGATCAGATAGATAGATAGTAGATAGATAGATAGAGATCGATAGATAGATATGAGATAGATATGAGTATGAGAGGATAGAAGGATAAGTGAGATAGCTGCTTCTTTGTCTGCTTTTGGGGTTCCTACAGTATGTGTGCTAGTCCCCGGGTTGTATAGAGTAGACTCGTGGTACATAGAGTATATGGTAATGAAATAGACACATACCGGTGTCTATGTATTATTATGTATATGATATGAATATGATATTTCCATCAGCAGTATCAATACCTTCATCAAATTTTGGATGCTGTTTAAAGTTATAACCATGTGAATTCACCCAGCGAGCCATTCATCAGGTCGCGTGTAATGTGCCCTCATGCTATAGAGGGTTAATATCCTGTAAGCTTCCACTTTGATTCCAGAGCTCCATAGCAAATCCAGAAACATATTCATGGTTTTACTTAATAGTAGATTGGAGTAGAGGAGTGGGAGAGCAGCTGTCTATTTATCACCTCCAGAGGAGTAGAGGGGGGATATACTGTCTATTTATCTACCTCCAGAGAGAGAGGAGTGGGAGAGTAGACTGTCTATTGTATCTACCTCCAGAGAGTAGAGGAGTGGAGAGGCAGGATGTGTCTATTATCTACCTCAGAGAGGAGAGCGTAGTGAGGGAGGGGAGAGTAGACTGTCTATTTATCTACCTCCGAGAGTAGAGGAGGGGAGAGAGCAGGCTGTCTATATTATCCTCCAAGAGGAGAGGAGTGGGAGAGTATGACTGTCTATTATCTCACCTCCAGAGGTAGAGGAGTGGGAGAGTAGGCTGTCTATTTATCTACTTCAAGAGAGTAGGAGTGGGAGAAGTAGATGTCTATTTATCACCTCCAGAGAGTAAGGAGTGGGAGAGCAGGGCCTTTGTCTATTGTTCTACACCTCCAGAGAGTAGAGGAGCGTGGAGATACTGCTCTGTATTTATCTACCTCCGAGAGTAGAGGAGTGGAGAGCAGGCTGTTTATTTATCTACCTCCAGAGAGTAGGAGGAGTGGGGAGATAGGCTGTCTATTTATCTACCTCAAGTAGAGGAGTGGGAGAGCCGGCTGTCTATTATCTACCTCAGAGAGAGAGGAGTGGGAGAGTAGTGTTCTATTTATCTACCTTCAGAGGTAGGAGAAGTGGGGAGATGAAGGCTGTCTATTATCTACCTACAGAGAGTAGAGGGTGGGAGGAGAGTAGGAGTCTAGTTATCTACATTCAAGAGAGAGGAGGGGGAGAGTAGGCTGTCTATTTATCTACCTTCAGAGAGTAGAGGAGTGAGGAGAGTACGTCTATGTATCTACCTCCAGAGTGAGGAGTGGGAGAGAGCTGTCTATTTATCACCTCCAGAGAGTAGAGGAGTGGGAGAGTAGACTGTCTCTATATACCTCCAGAGAGTAGAGGAGTGGGAGGTAGCTGTCTATTTATCTACTTCAGAGAGTAGAGGAGTGGGAGAGCAGGTGTCTATTATCTAATCAGAGGTAGGAGTGGAGGGGAGCAGGCGTCTATTTTCTACATCGAGAGTAGAGGAGTGGGAGAGAGTGTCTATTTATCTAACTTCCAGAGGTAGAGGAGTGGGAGAGTATCTGTCTATTTACATCCAGAGAGTAGAGAGAGTGGGAGAGTATGTCTATTTTTATCTACCTTAGAGGTAGAGGGTGGGAGAGTAGGCTGTCTATTATCTAATCAGAGAGAGAGGAGTGGGAGAGTAGCTGTCTATTATACCTACACAGTATGAGAGTGGGGGAGTAGGACTGTCTATTTCTACTCCAGACCAGGAGAGGATGGGAGAGTAGGCTGTCTATTTATCTACCTCCAGAGAGTAGAGGAGTGGGAGAGGCAGGCTGTCTATTATCTACCTTCCTAGAGTAGTAGAGGTAGTGGGAGGGTAGACGTCTTTTATCTCACCTCCAGAGGTAGAGGAGTGGGAGGCAGGCTGTCTATTTATTACATTCTAGAGAGTAGAGGAGTGAGAGTATTCGGTGTCTATTTTCTACCTCAAGAGAGTAGAGGAGTGGGAGAGTTAGTGTCATATTATCTACTCCAGAGAGTTGAGGAGTGGGAGGAGTAGACTGTCTATTTATCTACCTCCAGAGAGTAGAGGAGGTGGGAGAGCAGGCTGTCATTTATCACCTCAGAGAGTAGAGGGGGAGAGAGGTATTTTCCTGAGAGAGAGTGGGAGCAGCGTCTATTTATCTACCTCCAGAGAGTGAGAGAGTGGGGGAGGCAGGCGTTGTCCATTTATCTACCTCCAGAGAGTAGAAAGGAGGATGGAGGTAGAGAGTGGGAGAGAGATCGTCTATTTATTACACTCCCATGAGAGTAGAGGAGTGGGAGAGTAAGCTTGTCTTTATTATCTACCTCACGAGAGTAGAGAGCAGTGGGAGAGCAGGCTGTCTATTTATCTACCTCCAGAGCGATAGAGGAGTGTGGGAGAGTAGGCTGTCTATTTATCTACCTCAGAGAGTAGAGGACTGTGGGAGAGTAGACTGTCTATTATATCTACCTCCAGAGAGTAGAGGAGGTGGAGAGCAGGCTGTCTATTTATCTACCTCCAGAGAGTAGGGAGTGGGAGAGTAGGCTGTCTATTATCTACCTTCAGGAGTAGAGGAGTGAGAGAGCGTCTTTTTATTGCATTTATTACCTCCAGAGGTTGAGAGTGAGGAGAGGGCGAGGCTGTCTATTTATCTACCTCCAGAGAGTAGAGGAGGGATGAGTGCAGCTGCTATTGTTCTACTCAGAGAGTAGAGGAGTGGGAGCGCAGGCTGTGTCTATTATTTCTACCTCCAGAGAGTAGAGGAGTGGGAGAGAGGCTGTCTATTTATCTACCTCCAGAGGTATAGGAGGGAGAGAGTAGGCTGTCTATTTATCTACCTTCAGAGAGTAGAGGAGTAGGGGAAGGGTGTTGGGAGAGAGTTCTGTCTATTGTATCTACCTCCAGAGAGTAGGGAGTGGGAGAGTAGAGAGTTGTGATCTGATCTATTCATCACATTCAGAGAGTAGAGGAGTGGGAGGTAGACGTGTCTATTTATCTACCTCAGACAGTAGAGGAGTGGGAGAGTAGGCGGTCTATTTATCTACCTTGCGAGAGAGTAGAGAGGGTAGCTAGTGGTAGAGAGGGGAGTGGGCTGTCTATTATCTACCTTCAGGAGTAGAGGAGGTGGGAGAGCAGGTGTTCTATATTCTACCTCAGAGAGTAGAGAGTGGGGAGAGAGCAGTTAGTCTATTATCTACCTTCAGAGGAGTAGAGGAATGGGGAGAGGAGGTAGGCTGTCTATCTACATTCAGAGCGTAGAGGAGTGGGAGAGTAGGCTGTCTATTTATCTACCTTCAGAGAGTAGAGGAGTGGGAGAGTAGACTGTCTATTTATCTACATTCAGAGAGTAGAGGAGTGGGAGAGCAGGCTGTCTATTTATCTACATTCAGAGGTAGAGAGTGGGGAGTAGGTGTCTATTTATCTACCTTCAGGAGAGAGAGTGGGAGAGAGTAGATGGTCTAATTATCTACATTCAGAGAGTAGAGGAGTGGGATGAGATAGACTGTCTATTTATCTACCTTGTCAGAGAGACGTAGTAGGAGTGGGAGAGTAGGCGTGTCTATTTATCTACCTCCGAGACAGTGAGGAGTGGGAGAGTAGACTGTCTATATCTAATTCAGAGAGTAGAGGAGTGGGGAAGTAGGTGTCTATTTTATCTACATTAAGAGCGTAGAGGAGTGGGAGAGAGGCTGTCTTTTATCTACCTCCAGAGAGTAGAGGAGTGGGAGAGTATAGAATGTCTATTTATACACATTCAGAGCAGTAGAGGAGTGGGAGTAGGTTGTCTATTATTCTACCTCAGACGAGAATAGAGAGTGGGAGGAGTAGGCTGTCTATTATCTCCTTCAGAGAGTAGAGGAGGGGAGAGTAGGCTGTCTATTTATCTACCTTCAGAGAGTAGAGAGGGGAGGAGCAGGCTGTCTATTTAGCTACCTTCAGAGAGTAGGGAGTGGGAGAGCAGGCTTTGCATTTATCTACCTTCTAGAGGTTAGAGGAGAGTTGTATCTACAGGGGAGGAGTAAGGAGAGAGTAGGCTGTCTATTTATCTACTTCAGAGGTAGAGGAGTGGGAGAGTAGGACTGTCTATTTATCTACCTTAGAGAGTAGAGGAGAGTGGGAGAGTAGACTGCTATTTATACATTCAGAGAGTAGAGGAGGGGAGAGAGGACTGTCTATTTATCTAATTCAGAGGAGTAGAGGAGTGGGAGAGTAGCTGTCTATTTATCTACTTCAGAGAGTAGAGGAGTGGGAGAGTAGACTGTCTATTTTATCTACTCAGAGAGTAGAGGAGTGGGGAGAGTAGATGTGCTTATTTATCTACCTTCAGAGAGTAGAGGAGTGGGGAGTAGGACTGTCTATTTATCTACCTCAGATAGACAGGAGTAGGAGTGTAATAGGAGATAGTGGGAGAGTAGATGTCTGACTATTACACTTCAGAGGTAGAGGAGTGGGAGAGTAGGCTGTCTATTTATCTATTCAGAGGTATAGAGGAGTGGGAGAGTGAGCGTGTCTATTTATCTACCTCCAGAGAGTAGAGGAGTGGGGAGGTGACTGTCTATATTATCTACATTAGAGGTAGAGGAGTGGGGTAGAGTAGACGGTCTATTTATCTATTCAGAGAGTAGAGGAGTGGTGAGAGAGGGCGTTTTTCACTCAGAGCAGTAGAGGAGTGGGAGAGCAGGGTCTATTTATCTACTCAGAGAGTAGAGGAGGTGGGAGAGAGACTGTCTATTATATTACATTCAGGAGTAGAGGGAGTGGGAGAGTAGGCTGTCCTATTTATCTACCTCTCAGAGCAGTAGAGGATGGGAGAGTAGGGCTGTCCATTAGTCTTACCTTCCAGACAGTAGAGGAGGGGGAGTAGACTGTCTATTTATCTACCTCAGAGAGTAGAGGAGTGGAGAGAGCTGGCTGTCTATTTACTTACATTCAGAGAGTGGAGAGTGGAGGGAATATGATGTCTATTATCTACCTACGAGAGTAGAGGATAGTGGGAGAGTAGACTGTCTATTTATCTACCTCCAGACAGTAGAGGAGTGGGAGATAGGCTGTTATTTATCTACACTCGAGCATAGAGGAGAGGGAGAGTAGAGGCTGTCTATTTATCTACCTCTCAGAGAGAGTAAGGAGTGTAGAGTATCAGTGGGTAGTAGACTGTCTATGTATTCCTATGCCGAGAGGAGAGGAGTGGGGAGAGGCTGTTATTTATACATTCAGAGCATAGAGGAGTGGGAGAGTAGGCAGTCTATTTATCTACCTTCAGGAGAGTAGAGGAGTGGGAGGGAGAGTAGACTGTCTATTTATCTACTCCAGAGATAGAGGGTGGAGAGCAGGTTCTATATTCTATGCAGAGTGTAGAGGGTGGGAGAGTAGACTGTCTATTATCTACATTCAGAGCATAGAGGAGTGGGAGAGTAGGCTGTCTATTTATCTACCTTCAGAGAGTAGAGGAGGTGGGAAGAGAGACTGTCTATTTATCTACATTCAGAGAGTAGAGGAGTGGGAGAGTAGATGTCTATTTTCCTATGCAGAGAGTAGATGAGTGGGAAGTAGGCTGTTATTTATCTCCCACCAGAGAGTGAGGAGTGGGAGAGTAGACTGTCATTTATCTATCAGAGAGTGGGAGTGGACGAGGAGAGAGAGTGAGTCATATTATCACCTCCGAGGCGTAGAGGCGGAGTGGGAGTAGGCTGTATATTATCTTACCTTAGAAGGAGAGGAGGTGGAGAGAGTAGACTGTCTAGTTTATCTAACTCGAGAGTAGAGGAGTGTGGAGGAGAGCTGGCTGATTATTTAATTCTACCTCCAGAGAGTAGAGGAGTGGGAGAGCAGGCTGTCTATTTATTACCTCCAGGAAGTAGAGGAGTGGGAGGGAAGGCAGGTTGTCTATTTTCTACCCTCCGGAGAGTAGAGGAGGGGGAGGAGTAGATGTCTATTTATCTACCTCCGAGAGTAGAGGGATGGGGGAGAGTAGACAGTCTTTTATCTGTACCTCCAGAGAGTAGAGGAGCGGGAGAGTAGACTGTCTATTATGATACATTCAGAGAGTAGAGGAGTGGGAGAGTAGACTGTCTATTATTCTACTCCAGAGAGTAGAGGAAGTGGGAGAGTAGACTGTCTATTTATCTACATTCAGAGAGTAGAGTAGAGGAGTGGGGGAGTAGACTGTCTATTATCTACTCAGAGAGTAGAGGAGTGGGAGAGTAGACTGTCTATTATCTACCTTCAGAGAGTAGAGGAGTGGGAGAAGTAGACTGTCTATTTATCTACCTCCAGAGAGTAGAGGAGCGGGAGAGTAGGCTGTCTATTTTTCTACCTCCAGAGAGTAGAGGAGTGGGAGAGCAGGCTGTCCTATTTTTACCCCAGAGAGTAGAGGAGTGGGAGAGCAGGCTGTCTATTATCTACCTCAGAAAGTAGAGGAGGGGAGAGCAGGCTGTCTATTTATCTACCTCCAGAAAGTAGAGGAGTGGGAGAGTATTCTGTCTATTGATTACCTCCAGACAGTACAGGAGTTGAGAGATTTATTTATTCTTATGCAGAGAGTAGAGGAGTGGGAGAGCAGGCTGTCTATTTATTCTATGCAGAGAGTATGGGAGTAGGCGTGTCTATGTAATTGTCGGCTATCGTTAGTTTATTACATAGATGAAGGACTATGCTGTCTATTTCTCCTTGGTAGAGAGGAGGGAGCAGCTGTCTATGTGCAAGAGGAACATTAACACTTCATTACATGACCACACCTTGATGCCGTATAGCCCTGACGCACCGGCACCTTCTATCAATGCGGAGCTTGATTTGCTATATGTTGATGTGACTCTCTATCAATGAACCATATGGCACTTTTCAGCACACATAAGTGCATGTAATTAATTAAATATATAGATGACGCAATTTCTTGCATCCAACTTGTGGCGCTATAATCAAGGTACCCATGGAGATGTGCACTTCAGCCAAGTATTGCATCATTCATTAGGGCAAGCGTGCATGTTATCTGACTAGAGCACTTTATCTTGGCACTGTAGGCACGAACTCATCTTGGCACTGTTATAGCACTATTATTTTGGCACGTAATAGCACTTTGCATCATGACAGATGGCACTTTATGGCACGTATGCAATCATTCTTGGCATGTATGCACTATCATTCTTGGCCCGTAGAGCACTTGTTCTATCAGCCCATTGGGTAATGGCATATCTATCTTTGGCACTGTATGGCACTATTCATCTGGCATGGCATTGTATGGCATATATTCATCTTGGCACTGTATGGCAACATATGTCACCTGGCACACTGTATGGCACTATTCATACTGGCACTGTATGGCACTATTCATCCTGGCATTTATGGCACTATTCACCCTGGCACTGTATGGCACTATTCATCTGGCACTGTATGGCAATACTCATTGTGGCACCGTATGGCAAAATTCATCCTGGCACTGTATGGCACTATTCATCTTGGACACTGTATGGCACTATTCATCCTGGCACTGTATGGCATATTCATCCTGGCACTGTATGGCACTATTCATCTGGCACTGTATGGCACTATTCATCTCATGGCATCTAGTCTCTGGCATGTATGGGCATATTCATCCTGGCATGTATGGCACTATTCATACTGGCACTGTATCGGCACTATTCATCCTGGCATTGGATGGCACTATTACATGGCACTGTATGGCACTATTCATCCTGGCACTGTATGGCACTATTCATCCTGGCATTGTATGGCACTATTCATCCTGGCACTGTATGGCACTATTCATCCTGGCACTGTATGGTACCATTTGTCAAGGAACCTTATAACATGGTTAATCAATAATTCCTATACATTCCAAGGTTACTGATGGGGAAAAAAACAAGACACTGCATGGCACTATACGATAGGACGCAATATAGCAAAGTTTATGTGGGCACTATATGGCAACATTCATCAGGGCACAATGTGGCATTTAGATCTCACTTCTACAGGGTAGTATTCCACATTGCACATTATGGCCCTATTCTGTAGAGCACAGCTTGGCACCATTACTCTGGACACAGTATGGCACTATTCTGTAGGGTACAGCTTGGCACCATTACTCTGGACACAGTATGGCACTATTCTGTAGAGCACGCTTGGCACCATATACTCTTGACACAGTATGGCACTATTGTAGAGCACAGCTTGGCCACCATTACTCTGGACACAGTATTGCACTATATTCTGCATAGTACTAGTTGGCACATTTATGGACACTGGTATGGCACTATTCTGAGGGTACAGATTGGTCACCATTACTCTGGACACAGTATGGCACTATTCTGCATAGTACAGCTTGGCACCATTACTCTGGACACTGTATGGCACTATTCTGTAGGGTACAGCTTGGTACCATTACTCTGGACACACTATGGCACTATTCTGCATAGTACAGCTTGGCACCATTACTCTGGACACAGTATGGCACTATTCTGTAGAGCACAGCTCGGCACCATTACTCTGGACACAGTATGGCACTAATCTGTAGAGCACAGCTCGGATCCATTACCCTGGACACAGTATGGCACTATTCTGTAGAGTACGGCTTAGCACCATTACTCTGGACACAGTATGGCCTTATGCTGTAGAGCACAGCTTGGCACCATTAATCTGGACACCAGGTATGGCACTATTCTGCAGAGTAAAGCTTGGAACCATTACTCTGGACACTGTATGGCACTATTCTGTAGGGTACAGCGTGGCACCATTACTCTGGACACAGTATGGCACTATTCTGTAGAGTACAGCATGGCACCATAACTCTGGACACAGTATGGCACTATTCTGTAGAGTATAGCTTGGCACCATTACTCTGGCCACAGTATGGCACTATTCTGCATAGTTCAGCATGGCACCATAACTCTGGACACAGTATGGCACTATTCTGTAGAGCACAGCTTGGCACCATTACTCTGGACACAGTATGGCACTATTCTGTAGAGCACAGCTCGGCACCATTACTCTGGACACAGTATGGCACTATTCTGCATAGTACAGCTTGGCACCATTACTCTGAACACTGTATGGCACTATTCTGTAGGGTACAGCTTGGCACCATTACTACTGGACACACTATGGCATAATCTGTTAGAGTACAGCTGGCAAAGCTGGACAGGATGGCACTAATCTGTAGAGACACAGCTCGGATCCATACCCTGGACACAGTATGGCATATTCGTAGAGCACAGCTTGGCACCATTTACCTGGACACAGTATGGAACTATTCTGTAGAGTACGGCTTGGCACCATACTTGGACACGGTATATGGCCACTATTCTGTAGAGACAGCTTGGCACCATTACTCTGGACACAGTATGGCAATTCTGCATAGTAAAGCTTGGCCACATACTTGACACAAGTATGGCATTCGTAGAGTAAGATTGGCCCATTACTCTGGACAGTATGGCCTATTCTGTAGAGTACAGCTTGGCCCATTATCGGGACACGTGATGGCACTATTCTGTAGGGGTACAGCTTGGCACCATTACTTGGACACAGTATGGCACATATTCTGCATAGTACAGCTTGGACACATTACTGGACACAGTATGGCACTATCTGCATAGTACAGCTTGGCGCATTACTCTGGACTGACAGTATGGCACTATTCTGCAGTACAGCATGGCACCCATACTCTGGAACAGTATGGCACTATTCTGCATAGTACAGCTTGGCACCATTAACTCTACAAACAGTATGGCGCTATTCGTAGAGACAGCTTGGCCACAATTACTCTGGCACAGTATGGACTATTGCTGTAGAGTACAGCATGGCACAATACTCTGGACACAGTATGGCACTATTCTGTAGAGTACACTTGGCCCATACTCTGGACAAGTATGCACTATTCTGTATAGTACAGCTTGGCACAATCTGGACACAGTATGCACTATTGTAGAGCACAGCTGCACCATTACTCTGGACACAGTATGGACATTATTTGCATAGTACAGCTTGGCAACATTACTCTGAACACAGTATGGCACTATTCTGTAGAGTATGCTTGGCAACCATTACTCTGGACAAGTATGCACTATTCTGTAGAGTACAGCTTGGCACCATTACTCTGAGACACACGTATGGCACTATTCGTAGAGTAAGCTTGGCACCATTACTCTGGCCACAGTTATGGCACTATTCTGATATAGTACAGCTTGGCACCATTACTCTGGACACAGTATGGCACTATTCGCTAGTACAGCTTGGCACCATACTCTGAACAGTATGGCACTATTCTGTTAGGTACAGTTGGCACCATTACTCTGGACACAGTATGGCACATTCTGTATAGTACAGCTGGCACCATAACTCTGGAACAGTAGGCACTATTCGTAGAGGCACAGCTTGGCACATTAACTCTGGACACAGTATGGCACTATTCTGAATAGTACAGCTTGGCACCATTCTACTGAACCACAGTATGGCACTATTCTGTAGAGTATAGCTTGGCACATTACTCTGGGACACAGTATGGCACTATTCTGTAGTAGTACAGCTTGGCACCAGTAACTCTGGACACAGTATGGCACTATTCTGTAGAGTCAGCTTGGCCCCATATCTGGACACAGTATGGACTATTCTGTATACAAGCTTGGCACCATTACTCTGGACACAGTATGGCACTATTGCTAGTAGTTGGCACCATTACTCTGGACACAGTATGGCACTATTCTGTAGAGGTAGTGGCACCATACTCTGGACACAGTATGGCACATTCTGTGAGTGACAGCATGGCACCATAACTCTGGAAACAGTTGGCACTATTTGTAGAGTAAGCTTGGCACCATTACTCTGGAACAGTATGGCACTATCTGAGTAAAGATGGCACCAAACTCTGGACACAGTATGGCAACTTCTGTAGAGCAGCTTGGCACCGATACTCTGGACACAGTATGGCACTATTCTGATAGACAGCTTGCGGCCATTACCTCTGACACAACAGTATGGCACTATTCTGTAGAGTTCTACTTGGATCATTTACTCTGGACACACAGTATGGCACTATCTGTAGAGTAAAGCTTGGCAACCATTACTCTGGACACAGTATGCACTATTCTGTAGAGTACAGCTTGGCACATTACTCTGGACACAGTATGGCACTATTCTGTAGTAACAGCTTGGCACCATTATCTGGACACCGTAGGCACTATTCATGCATAGTACAGTGGCCCACTTACTCTGAAACCAGTATGGCACTATTATGTAGAGTAAGCTTGGCACCATTACTCTGGACACAGTAGTGGCACTATTCTGTATAGTACGTTGGCACCATAACTTGGACACAGATGGCCATATTCTGTATAGCACAGCTTGGCACCATTATCTGGACACAGTATGGCACTATTCTGCAGTACAAGCTTGGCACCATTACTCTGAAACACAGTATGGACTATTTCCGTAGGAGTAAGCTTGGCACCATTACTCTGGACCAGTATGGACACTATTCTGTAGAGTACAGCTTGGCACCATTACTCTGGACACAGTATGGCACTATTCTGTAGAGTACAGCTTGGCACCATTACTCTGGACACAGTATGGCACTATTCTGTATAGTACAGCTTATTGGACAGCACCATTACTCTGACACAGTATGGCACTATTCTGCATAGTACAGTTGGCAACCATTACTTGAACACAGTATGGCACTATTAGTAGGTAAGCTTGGCACCATTAATCTGGACACAGTATGGCACTCTTCTGTAGAGTAACGCATGGGCACATAACTCTGGACACCAGTATGGGCAACTATTCTGTAGAGTACAGCTTGGCACCATTACTCTGGACACAAGTATGGCACTATTTCTGTATAGTACAGGTTGGACCCCAACTCTGGACACAGTAGGCACTATGCTGTAGAGCACGGTCACCATTACTCTGGACACAGTATGGCAACTTTTTTGCAAGTAAGTTAGGACCAAATTACTCGTGAAACAGTATGGCAATATTCTGTGAGATATAGATGATGGCCCATTACTCTGGACACAGTATGGCACTATCTTGGTATAGAGTACAGCTGGCACCATTACGTCGCTGAACAGTATGGCACTATTCTGTATAGTACAGCTTGGCACCATTACTCTGGACACAGTATGGCACTATTCTGTATAGTACAGCTTGGCACCATTACTCTGGACACAGTATGGCACTATTCTGTATAGTACAGCTTGGCACCATTACTCTGGACACAGTATGGCACTATTCTGTATTTGCTATTTCTGTTTGGTGTTATTCATCAGGTCCATAAGGAACTACATGGCACTAATACTGAGGACACTACATGAACTATCCGTCTGTGCACTGTATGACGCTACTATTCATCTAATTAATTGAGGTGCTGTGTTACTATATTCATGAGGACACACTATGGCACCATTAATCAAGGTGGTGTGTGACGCTATCTATCAGGGCACTGTAGGGCACAAATGATGCTATATGGCACCGTGTGCTAGGGTACTATATGATAGTATTCACTGAGGTACCATATGGCGCTGTTATTCAAAGCACTACAAGGTACTATTCATTAGGGCGCATCACCCCACTAATAAGGACCTGTATGACCGTATTTATTAGTGCACATTGAGGGACAATTTCTTATGCCAGTGAATGGCACAATTCCTAAGAGTCCTGTATGGTAATGTTTATTAGGGCACTGGATGGCGGTATTGATTGGGTCATTATATGCCGCTATTCACTAGGGTACTGTATGACATTACAGGCAGTCCCCGGGTTACGTACAAGATAGGTTTGTTCTTAAGTTGAATTTGTATGTAAGTCGGAACTGTATATTTTATAATTGTAGATCCAGACAAAAAAAAAATCTGCCCCAGTGACAATTGTAGTTTAAACATTTTTTGCTGTAATGGGACCAAGGATTATCAATAAAGCTTCATTACCGACACCTTACATCTGATCATTGCAGCCTGGGACTATAGTAAAGTATCCAGAGACTTCACCAGGAGTCAGAGGGGTCTGTCTGTAACTATGGGTTGTCTGTAAGTTGGGTGTCCTTAAGTAGGGGACCGCCTGTATTCATATGGTCACTGTAAGACTCTATTCATTAGGGCACTGTATGGTAATATTTATAAGGGTACTATATGGCGATATTCATTAGGGCACTGTATAGTAATATTTATAAGGGTACTATATGGCGATATTCATTATTGCACTGCATGGCACTTTTAATAAGGATAGTCAATACTGTATTCTTTGGGTCACTTTATGGCTCTATTCATTAGGGAACAGTGAGGCACTATGCATTAGGATAGGATAATGTGGGCACTGTATGTATTTTGACTATTATATTCCCCCATCACCTGTATACTGCCCCCTATATACACCTCCACAGTGCAGGGTATCTCTGAGGCAGTATACAGCACACACATTACCACTACGTGACCTCTTCCATTGCATCATCCAGGAGCCTGGCACAGCAGAGCTGAGTATGTCCTGGTGCTGCATCATGTGATATCCTGTGAACTTACTGGTGAAACTACTTCATATTGCCAGGATGCAAGTTATCACATATTCAGCTCTGCTACATCTGCATTGAAATGCCTCTTGCATGCAGCTGGAGGAGGGGGGAGGTGCTGTATCTGGATGCAGGGAATTGATGTTGCAGCAAATAGCTGCAGCAGAGTCCTGCATGACAATGAGAGCAGAGCAGCCAGTGCGCAGGCGCGGGTCCCTCTGGAGCTCTCCATGGTACTGCAGGACAGGAGGAGGGGGACACACACTCAGCTCTGCTGTGCACTGCGGCTCCTGTCATGCAGATTCATAGCTCTGATGCCCTGCACTGAATGGTCTCTGCATTTGTCACAGTCAGGTGTAGCAGAGCTGATGATGCAGTAGAGAGGAGTTTGTCACTTACCATGTAGATGTGGCGCAAGTGAGATTTGGGTTTTGCAGTGCTGAGCATGAAGTAGTAGCCATGAGCTTGCAATAAATTGGGGGATAGTCACATAGGTCACAGCAATGGCTGAAGAAGGCTGATGAAATAGCAGAGCTGAGTTTGACATCCAATGGCAGACATCAAATGCAGAGTTTTGTGGATGATGTAGTTGAGCTGGGTTTGTCAAATCCTGGGCAACTGATGCGCCAAGCTGAGGATGTAGCAGATCTAGTAGGACAGCTTCTAGTTTTAGGTTTTGCAGAGTTGACTGTGAGTTGAAGAAATAGTAATAAGGAGTTTGTCACCTATCGATTAATTGGGTTTAGCAGAGCTGAGCATGTCCGATGAAGCAGTAGCGTTCAGTATGTTATATAGTGGGAAGTAGTCACATAGGACACAGCTATGGTTTAGGAAAAAATGGTGATGTAGCAGAGCTGAGTTTGAAATATATAGGACAACTGTGTTGATCTAACAAGACAGCTTCTGGGTATAGATTTTGTAGTGTTGACTGTGTCAGAGGAAGAAGTAGAAAGGGGTTTGCCACCTATCCTGTAGCTAGATTTAGCAGATGTAGCAGAGCTGAGCATGTCTGATGAAGTAGTAGCCTTCAATAGGTAATATATCAGGACACATGGCTATGGATTTGGAAAACTAATGAAGTAGTAGAGCTGAGGAAGTAGTAGTCTTCCGTAGGTAATAAATTGGGACTTAGTCACATCGATGTAAAAAAAATGATGAAGTAGCAGAGCTGAGTTTGACAACAACTGTGTATCCAGATATGGACAATGTTTAGGCATGAGAATATTTCATGACATAGTTGAGCTGAGTTGGTCAAATTCTAGGCAGTCGTGCAAGTTGAGTGACACTACTGATGTAGCAGTGGGGAGTTTTGTTTCTGGATTTCAGATGTAGCAGTACTGTATAGTGAGATCGAGGTGAGGAGTTTGTCATATACATATGTAGTTAGGTTTAGCAGGTACAACTGCGTTTCAGAGGTAGCAGCGTGGAGGACGTCTGATGAAGTAGTAGCCTGGTGTTTGTAAGTTGGTTAGTCACATAGATCACAGCTTATGGGTAGAGATGACTGATGATTGGTGAAATAGCAGAGCTGAGTTGTGTTGTGTTGAGATGTGACGCTTTTAATGATGGAGTTGGGCTGAGTTTGTCAAATCCTGGGCCACTGTCATCGTGAGATATGGCGATATGACGAGTGCAACTGGCGATGTAGCAGAGCTCAGGGGGTGGAACAATGTACCATTGAGTTTCAATTGAAGAGGAAATAGTAGTAAGGAGTTTGTCATGTATCATGTAGTAGTTTGGTGAGACGGAGGTGGCACAGATGCCACAACGTATGATAAATGTGCCCCAATATATGATATTTATACAGTATACAAGTTCTGGCTCCTCCCTGGTGTATTTTTGCCTCTGATACATGATTCCTCCTGTAATATAAATTGGATTTTCTATACCGTCCCTTTAACTGTACCATTCAGCATAGCCCAGCGTCACTAGGTGTGAACGCGTCTCCTGCTGTCACATGTCCTGCTATGGCAGCTGATGGGAGTATGAAGAAGGTGAAGGTCCCGTGTGTCACCACGACTGACCAGGTGTCACCACGACTGACCAGGTGTCACCCCGACTGACCATGAGTCACCCCGACTGACCAGGTGTCACCACGACTGACCATGAGTCACCCCGACTGACCAGGTGTCACCACGACTGACCATGAGTCACCCCGACTGACCAGGTGTCACCACGACTGACCATGTGTCACCACGACTGACCAGGTGTCACCACGACTGACCCATGTGTCACCCCGGAAATCTGACCAGGTGTCACCACGGAATGACCTAGTGTGTCACCACCGGACCTGGACAATGAGTCACCCGAACTGACCAGGGTGCACAACAGACTGACCATGTGTCACCAGACTGACCAGGTATGTCACCATGAATGACCATGTGTCACACGGACAGATGACAGTGTACCACCGATGACCAGAGTCACCGACGAACAACTGACAATGTGTCGCCAGGACCCTGACCATGCGGTAGTCACCACGACTATGACCAGGTTGTCACACCGACCTTTCTGACCATGCAGAAAGAGGTGTCACCTAGCCCGAAATCATTGCCAGAACAAAAGGGTGTAGCACCACGACACCCTGACATGTTGTTCACACGGATGACCACGTGTCACCCCGACTGACCGCAGGTTGAGTCTGCACGAGTACCCCGATGACCAGGTGTCACCACGACTGACCATGTGTCACCACGACTGACCAGGTGTCACCATGTTTGACCATGTGTCACCACGACTGACCAAGTGTCACCCCGACTGACCATGTGTCACCACGACTGACCATGTGTCACCAGGACTGACCAGGTGTCACCACGACTGACCAGGTGTCACACCGACTGACCATGAGTCACCACGACTGACCAGGTGTCACACGACTGACCATGGCCACGATGACCCAGATGTGTCACCACGACTGACCATGTGTCACCACGACTGACCATGTGTCACCACGACTGACCAGGTGTCACCACGACTGACCAAAATAACCTTCAGGTATCGGTCAGTTCCGGTGAAGATGGTCCATGTTGGGCTGTCGTGGAGTCAGTATGAGATGTTGGAAAAATACAAAGCAAAATTGTAAAAAAAAAATATTTCAGCTTTAATCCCATAATTTGGGTTGTGGCCCAGATGACAGCAGGAATTTCTGATGTGGAGATAAAGCCGAGGGAAGGTGAAGGTAGGACAAGGACCAGCTAGAAGAAGAGAGAGATAGAGATAGAAAGCCCCAAATCTACTCAGGGCTCAGTCTCCTGTCTCCATATTATATTAAAATGATGAAATTTTACTAAATTTCGGTGGTGAGGAACATGTTTGTGTTATATCATTGTGGAGATTATCTGACAGACCTGGATGCCCGAGCAGAGGGTGACCCAGATTGAAGTAGAGATGGGAGACAATCATTACTTCCTCTATAGGTGGTTGTTTGACCCTTATTATTCCTCTGTTGGAATAGTTTTTAGGTGGACCTTTTATGTTTCCTCTGGTGGATTCTGTATGGTTTTTAGGTGGACCGTTTATATTTCCTCTAGGTGGACTCTCGTGTTTGTTCCCTCTGGTGGATCCCATCTAGTTGCTAGGTGGACCCTCAGTTATTTTCCTTTGGTGGGTCCCATATGGTTGTTAGGAAGACCTTCATGTTTCCTCTAGTTGGACTCTCGTGTTTGTTCCCTCTGGTGGATCCCATTTGTTTGCTAGGAGGACCCTCAGTTCTTTTCCTTTGGTAGGTCCCATGTCGTTTTAGGTGGACCTTTAATTTCTTTTTCTCTGGTGGGTCCCATCTAGTTGTTAGGTGGACCTGCATGTTTGTTTCCCCTGGTGAATCCTTTATAGTTGTTGAGTGGACCTTCATGTTTATTTTACTCTGGCTGGTCCTCTATAGCAAGGGAATCATCTACTAGTTTTGGGTTGACCCTCATGTTCATTTCAGTTGGTGGGTCTTATATCGTTAGATAGAACTTCAATTTGTCTTCCTTTGGTGGATCTTGACAAAGTTGTTAGGTGGACCCTCATGTCTGTTTCTTCTGGTGGAACCTCTAAAGTTGTTGAGTAGAACCTCATGTCTATTTCCTTTGGTGGATCTTGTGTAGCTTTCCTCCAACAAATTCTCCAACAGTTTTTAGGTTGACCGTCGTGTTTTTTTCAGTTGCTGGGTCCAAGATCGTCGTTAGGTGGATCTTCAATTTCTTTTACTCTGGTGGATCTTGTAAAGTTGTTAGGTGGACCCTCATGTCTGTTTCCTCTGGTGGATCCTCTATAGTTGTTGAGTGGACCTTCATGTTTATTTACTCTGGCTGGTCCGCTATAGCTATCCTCCAGGGAATCATCTACAGTTTTTAGGTTGACCCTTGTGAGGGTCAAGATAATGATTATATGTCCATAATAATTATATGCTTTATGATTGTATACATGTGCCCTTTGTCCTACATTTTTGTACTCTGCCTGTTATGAAACACAGAGCTTTTCCCTTACATCAGTTTTAACCAGACATGCAACAGCGAAACTCAAGTCTTATGATCAAAATGCAGGTGTTTGTTAACCCCTTCCCGACATTTGACGTAATAGTACTGCATCGCGGGAGGTGCGTTCCCGCAAAATGCAGTACTATTACGTCATGCTTCTGGCCCCGGCTCCCGAACAGAGCCGGGGCTAGAAGCTGCGGGTGTCAGCCATATATTATAGCTGACACCTGCCTCTAACACCCGCGATCGGAGATTTCTCCGATCGCGGGTGTTAACCCCTAACACGCCGCGGTTGCGCTGACCGCGGCGTGTTAGGGGGAATTTAAAGTGAATCAGACCCCCCCGCGGCGCTTACCGGGGGGGGTCCGCTGTTCCGATCGCAGCCCCGGGACTGCCGGTGCCCGGGGCTGCGTGATCCTCCTCCGGCTGCCGGGTCCCTGCCTTCTGACAGGACCCGGCTGTAACACACTGAAATACATCTGTATTACACTGTGTAATGTGAAGAATAGCTTGAACAAGCGATCCGTGCATCGCTTCTTCAAGCTTACCTATAAAAGTAAATAAAAAAAGTTAAAAGCATTAAATAAAAACATTTTTGAATAAAAATAATTAATTAAATAAAGTTAAAGTCCCCTAAACACAAATATTCCCTATACACATGCAATAAAGGGAGAAAAACACAAAATCGCCAAAAAACCCCACATATTTGGTATCCTCGCGTCCGTAACAATCCGTACAATAACTCAGAAACATTAATGGACCCGCTCGGTGAACACCGTAAAAACAAAACCCGAAAAACACGCCAAAAATTTACATTTTTCATAAAATCTCTGCACAAAAATGTTCTAAAAAGTGATAAAAAAAAGTTATGTGCCCCAAAATGGTACCACTGAAAAGAACAACTCAACACGTCAAAAATAAGCCTTAAACTAGCTCTGTCAACCAAAAAATATTAAAGTTACGTCTCTGAAAAGATGGCTATGCAAAAACAAATGAGATTTCCTCTATATTAGTTTTTAGTATTTTTAGTGAACGGTGTACGACCCCAAAAATATACAAAAAGAAAGGAAACCAAAATTGACAATTTTCTTTTCACCCATACATTCAAGAGTTAATAAAACCTCATCAATAAGCTAATGACCCACTAAAATGAAGTATTTGTAAAGTGCATCTCATGTCGCAAAAAATAAGCCCTTAAATGTCCAAATTGCCCAAAAAATAAAGATTGTATAGCCAATAAAATGTGACAATGCATAATCTGCTCTGAATGGCGCAGCTTCTCTTTGATGCCCTGGCATGTGCCCATACAGCAGGTTACCACCACATATGGGGGATTGTTATTCACGGGAGAGATTGGGTATCAAATTTTGTGGAGCGTTTTGGTATTTTATCCACTGAGAATTTGTACATTTTTTGAAAAACACATTAATTTAGCCAAAATAATTTCCCTTTCAAATTTGCATCCGATTTTGTTTTAACCCCTGTAAAACAATTAAAGGGTTAACAAACTTCATAAAAGTTGTTTTACGTACGTTGAGGGGTATAGTTTCTATAATGGAGTAATTTATGGGGTTTCACTTTTATTTAGCCCTCTCAAAGTGATTTAAAACCTGAGCAAGTCCCGCAATAACAGGATTTTGCGTTTTTTATGAAAATGTGAAAAATTGCACCTAACGTTCAAAGGCCCATAACATCCTACAAAAATAAGAGTATGCATAAAAAACCACGGAGGCATAAAGTAGACATTCGGTGAACGTTAGTTATTAAGTATTTTTGCGGTTATGACTGTGTATGGAAAAAGTAGAACATTTTGAAGTTTGAAAATCAAGAATTTTTCCAAATTTTCACCAAATATCTGATTTTCTCATAAATAAATGCAAAACATACCACCAAAATTTTTCAACTAACATGAAGTACAATGTGTCACGAGAAAACTATTTTAAAATCACTTGGATATGTTAAAGCGTTCCAAAGTTATAACCATTTATAGTGACACAGGGCAGATTTGAAAAAATGGACCGTGTCAGGAAGGTGAAAAGTGGCTTCAGCGTTAAGGGGTTAAGAATAGCATCAGCATCCACACTAGCGGTCGATTTACTGTAGACAACCGTGACTGGAAATTCCCCTGGCATAGCAACCAAAGCCTAGTTTTGAGGACCAATCAGCAGGGGTCGAGGGCCAGACATATATGATTAGCTATAACCAATTATAATGATTTTAGTGTATAACCACGCCTTTTTGTATGAATATAAAAAGTTATGTATCAGATAATAAAACACAGTTCAGTTCTCTTTCCTGCACGGCAAGTCGAGAGCATGAGCTAAGACTAAACAGAACCTGAGTCTTCTGTCTTTTCTTACTAAAGTGCACGCATTCTCAAATAATATGAGGGTTCTGAGAGAAGAATGTATTGGCGGTTTTCCGCTGCCTTATCACCCTCATGTTCTTTTCATGTGGTGGATCTCATATCGTTGTTAGGTAGAACTTCAATATGTGGATCCTCATGTCTGTTTCTTCTGGTGGAACCTCTAAAGTTGTTGAGTAGAACCTCATGTCTATTGCCTTTGGGGGGTCCTATATATCAGTGGTGGCGAACCTATGGCACTCTGAGGCCTTTCTGTGGGTACATGGGCTGTCTCCCAGGCACAGAGTTTGCCAGACATGGCATCTTCCTGCAGTCTCAGGCAGTCCAAGTAGTGCCCTGCTATTTTTAAGTGACGCATCCTGTGCTGCTTGGTCCTGTCCGAAGAGTGAAAAGGTGTAGACAGGATCGGATTGGAGCTCAAAAATTCTGGTAGAAATAAATTTGTTACTGCCCAAATTGCCATGTTGGCACTTTGGGAAAAGCTAGTGTTTTTTGGGTCTCATTTTGGGCACTTGATCTCTAAAAGGTTCACCATCACTGCTATATAGCTTTCCTCCAACAAATTCTCCAACAGTTTTTAGGTTGACCGTCGTGTTCTTTTCAGTTGCTGGGTCCAAGATCGCTGTTAGGTGGATCCTCATTTCTGTTTCCTCTGGTGGATCCTCTATAATTGTTGAGAGGAACCTCATGTCTATTTCCTTTGGTGGGTCTTGTATAGCTTGCCTCCAGAAAATCCTCTACAGTTTTTGGGTTGACCCTCATGTTCTTTTCAGTTGCTGGATCCAAGATCGTCGTTAGGTGGATCTTCAATTTCTTTTCCTCTGGTGGATCTTGTAAATTTGGTAGGTGGACCCTCATGTCTGCTTCCTCTGGTGGATCCTCTATAGTTGTTGAGTAGAACCTCCTGTCTATTTCCTTTGGTGGATCTTGTGTAGCTTTCCTCCAGTAAATCCTCTACAGTTTTCGGGTTGACCCTCGTGTTCGTTTCAGTTGCTGGGTCCAATATCGTTGTTAGGTGGAACTTCAACTTCTGGGTCCTGAATAGGTGTTAGTTGGACCCCCATGTTCTTTCCTTTGGATTCTGTCTGGTTGTTACATGGACTCCTTCAAGAACTTTTTGTAGCCCCCATCAACCTATACATAGCCTATCCCAGGGATCAATTTAGATCTTTTTGCCCCAATCTGTAACACAAAAAGACTGTAAAACGTCAGATTAAATTTCTGCACAAAATACAAAGATTCAGCCTAAAAATCTCATCTTTTCAATGTCACGGAGAAGTAGTGTTTTACGTATCTGGAGGGCACAATAGGTGTCAGAAAGTGACAGGATGGGTGAGATCTGAGCCTAAATATAACCCAGGCCTGTGCCACAGATAAGAGATAGACTGAAGATCCCCGGTGACACCTCTCCCCCGGCACAGGAACCCGTGACTTCCACTCAAATACCTGTCTGTCCTCTCACAGAGGAAGATTTCCCAAAAAAACAACAGAATGTGAGAAACAAACAAAACGACAAGAAAAATAAAGAAATATCTGGAATATTATTGCAAGTTTCTGAAGCCGTTAACTATAAATATGAGTTGTAGAATAAGGGGGAAGTTTGAATTCATTTTTGAAACTTTTTGAATATTTTTTCATTATTTAAAAAAAATGAATTAATATTTTTTAAAATTTTCAGATATTGGATAACTGTCACCTAATTAATGATCAGTCCATCAGTGATCAGTTTTGATGTCCCCTATTATCTTACACGTAAAGCTGGAGATCTGTCAGGATCTTGTACACCAGGGAGGGATCGCCATTGCCAGCCCGTTATGGAGCCTTCTGATGTATATGGCAGAGCCATCAGTATATACCAACGTATGATAAATCCCCCATAGATCTGTGATTAGATTCTCAGCCTGATATTTTCAACTAACATTCTCAAAACCTGGAATAATGTGCTCAGCTCCTCCTGCTCTATAACATGCTGCCTGCAGATAGGACACTATGTACAATCTGCTCTGTTCCTCCTGCTCTATAACCTGCTGCCTGCAGATAGGACACTATGTATAATCTACTCAACTCCTCCTGCTCTTTAACATGCTGCCTGCAGATAGGACACTATGTATGATCTACTCAACTCCTCCTGCTCTTTAACATGCTGCCTGCAGATAGGACACTATGTACACTCTGCTCAGCTCCTCCTGCTCTATAACATGCTGCCTGCAGATAGGACACTATGTACACTCTGCTCAGCTCCTCCTGCTCTATAACATGCTGCCTGCAGATAGGACACTATGTACACTCTGCTCAGCTCCTCCTGCTCTATAATAACTATGCCTGCAGATAGGACACTAGTACACTCTGCTCAGCTCCTCCTGCTCTATAACATGCAGCCTGCAGATAGGACACTATGTACACTCTGCTCAGCTCCTCCTGCTCTATAACATAATGCCTGCAGATAGGACACTATGTCAACGGCTCAGCTCCTCCTGCTCTATAAACATGCTGCCTGCAGATAGGACACTATGTAAATCTACTCACTCCTCCTGCTCTATAACATGCTGCCTGCAGATAGGACACTATGTACAATCTGCTCAGCTCCTCCTGCTCTATACATAATGCCTGCAGATAGAACACTATGTACAACGTGCTCAGCCCTCCTGCCTATAACATACTGCCTGCAGATAGGACACTATGTCAATCTGCTCAGCTCCCTCCTGCTCTATAACATATGCCTGCAGATAGGACACTATGTACAACGTGCTCAGCTCCTCCTGCTCTATAACATGGCCTGCAGATAGGATGATGTACAATCTGCTCACTCCTCCTGCTTCTATAACATGTGCTAGCTCCTCCTGCTCTATAACATGCTGCCTGCGATATGACACTATGTACACTCTGCTCAGCTCCCCTCCTGCTCTATAACATGCTGCCTGCAGATAGGACACTATGTCACATCTGCTCAGCTCCTCCTGCTCTATAACATGCTGCTGCAGATAGGACACTATGTACAATCTGCTCAGCTCCTCCTGCTCTATAACATGCTGCCTGCAGATGGACAAC
>CM033644.1:215658464-215675699 GCA_019512145.1 Engystomops pustulosus
CTAGAACACTATGTACAATCTGCTCAGCTCCTCCTGCTCTATAACATCTGCCTGCAGATAGGACACTATGTACAATCTGCTCAGCTCCTCCTGCTCTATAACATGCTGCCCTGCAGATAGGACACTATGTACTACTGCTCAGCTCCTCCTGCTCTATACATGCTGCTGCAGATAGACACTATGTACAATCTGCGCTGTTCCCTCCTCTCTATAACATGCTGCCTGCAGATAGGACACTATAAACTCTCACTCCTCCCTGCTCTATAACAGCTGCCTGCAGATAGGACACTATGTATATCTCTCAGCTCCTCCGCTCTTATAACATGCTGCCTGCAGATAGGACACTATGTACACTCTGCTCACTTCCTCCTGCTCTATAACATGCTGCCTGCGATAGACACTATGTACATCTGCTCAGCTCCTCCTGCTCTATAACATGCTGCCTGCAGATAGGACACTATGTACATCTGCTCACTCCTCCTGCTCTATAACATGCTGCCTGCAGATGACACATGTACAATCTGCTCACTCCTCCTGCTCTATACATGCTGCCTCAGATAGGACACTATGTACAATCTGCTCAGCTCCTCCTCCTGCCTATCATAATGCCTGCAGATAGGACACTATGTACAACGTGCTCAGCTCCTCCTGCTCTATAACATGCTGCCTGCATATGACACTATGTACAATCTGCTCAGCTCCTCCTCTCTATAACATGCTGCAGATAGGACACTATGTACAACGTGCTCAGCTCCTCCTGCTCTATAACATGTGCCCTGCAGATAGGATGTTGTACAATCTGCTCAGCTCCTCCTGCTCTATAACATTAAGCTCCGTCCTGCCTATACATGCTGCTCAATATGACACTAAATGTACATCTGCTCACTCCTCCTCTCTATACATGCTGCCTGCAGATAGGACACTATGTACAATCTGCTCAGCTCCTCCTGCTCTATAACATGCTGCCTGCAGATAGGACACTATGTAAAATCTGCTCAGCTCTCCTCCCTCTATACAGCTGCCTGCAGATAGGACACTATGTACAATCTGCTCAGCTCCTCCTGCTCTATTAACATGCTGCCTGCAGATAGGACACTATGTCATCTGCTCGCTCCTCCTGCTCTATACATGCTGCTCCAGAGGACACTATGTACTCTCGCTCCTCCTGCCTATAACATGCTGCCTGCAGATAGGACACTATGTACAATCGTGCTCGCTCCTTCCTGCTCTATAACATGCTGCCTGCAGATAGGCACTATGTACACTGCTCAGCTCCTCCTGCTCTATAACATGTCTGCCTGCAGATAGGACACTATGTACAATCTGCCACTCCTCCGCTCGATTTCATGAGCTACTCAACTCCTCCTGCTCTTTAACATGCTGCCTGCAGATAGACACTATGTACACTCTGCTCAGCTCCTCCTGCTCTATAACATGCTGCCTGCAGATAGGCACACTATGTACACTCTGCTCAGCTCCTCCTGCTCTATAACATGCTGCCTGCAGATAGGACACTATGTACACTCTGCTCAGCTCCTCCTGCTCTCTAATAACTATGCCTGCAGATAGGACACTAGTACACTCTGCTCAGCTCCTCCTGCTCTATAACATGCGCCTGCAGATAGGACACTATGTACACTCTGCTCAGCTCCTCCTGCTCTATAACATAATGCCTGCAGATAGGACACTATGTCAACGGCTCAGCTCCTCCTGCTCTATAAACATGCTGCCTGCAGATAGACACTATGTATAATCTACTCAATTCATCCTGCTCTATAATATGCGGCCTGCAGATAGGACACTATGTACAATCTGCTCAGCTCCTCCTGCTCTATACATAATGACCTGCAGATAGAAACACTATGTACAACGTGCTCAGCCCTCCTGCCTATAACATACTGCCTGCAGATAGGACACTATGTCAATCTGCTCAGCTCCTCCTGCTCTATAACATATGCCTGCAGATAGGACACTATGTACAACGTGCTCAGCTCCTCCTGCTCTATAACATGGCCTGCAGATAGGATGATGTACAATCTGCTCACTCCTCCTGCTTCTATAACATGTGCTAGCTCCTCCTGCTCTATAACATGCTGCCTGCGATATGACACTATGTACACTCTGCTCAGCTCCCCTCCTGCTCTATAACATGCTGCCTGCAGATAGGACACTATGTCACATCTGCTCAGCTCCTCCTGCTCTATAACATGCTGCTGCAGATAGGACACTATGACAATCTGCTCAGCTCCTCCTGCTCCTATAAAGCTGCTGCCTGCAGATGGACAACACTCCTCCTGCTCTTTAACATGCTGCCTGCAGATAGGACACTATGTACACTCTGCTCAGCTCCTCCTGCTCTATAACATGCTGCCTGCAGATAGGACACTATGTACACTCTGCTCAGCTGACTCCTCCTCTCTATAACATGCTGCCTGCAAATAGGACACTATGTACACTATGCTCAGCTCCTCCTGCTCTATAAACATTGCCTGCAGATAGGACACTATGTACCCTCTGCCAGCTCCTCCTGCTCTTATCACATGCTGCCTGCAGATGGACACTATGTCATCTCTTCACTCCTCCTGCTCTATAACATGCTGCAGATAGACACTATACAACTGCTCAGCTCCTCCTGCTCTATAACATGCAGGCCGTGCAGATAGGACACTATGTACAACTCTCCAGCTCTCCTGCTCTATAACATCTGCCTGCAGATAGGACACTATGTACAATCTCTGCTCAGCTCCTCCTGCTCTTAACATGATGCCTGCAGATAGGACACTATGTACAACGCTCAGCTCCTCCTGCTCTATAACATACTGCCTGCAGATAGGACACTATGTACAATCTCGCTCAGCTCCTCCTCGCTCTAACATAGCGCCTGAAGATGACACTATGTACAACGTCGCAGCTCCTCCTGCTCTATAACATGCTGCCTGCAGATAGGATGTATGTCCACTCTGCTCACTCCGTGCCTGCACACTAGTAACATGCTAGCTAATGGCTCCTCCTGCTCTATAACATGCTGCCAGATATGACACTATGTACAATCGCTCTAGCCTCCTCCTTCTCTATACATGCTGCCGCAGATAGGACACTATGTACAATCTGCTCAGCTCCTCCTCCTATAAAATGCTGCCTGCAATAGGACACTATGTACAATCTGCTCAGCTCCTCCGGCTCTATAACATGCTGCCTGCAGATAGTGGACACTATGACAATCTGCTCACTCCTCCTGCTCTATACATCTGCCTGCAGATAGTACACTATGTTACAATCTGCTAGCTCCTCCTCCTGCTCTATAACTGCTGCCTCCAATAGGACACTATGTTACAACGTGCTCAGCTCCTCCTGCACTATAACATGCTGCCTAGCAGATAGGCACTATGTACAATCTGCTCAGCTCTCCTGCTCTATAACTTGCTGCCTGCAGATAGGACACTATGGTAACATCTACCTCAGCTCCCCTGCCTTCTTATTTGCTGTGATTCTTTTCTTCTAACATGCTGCCTGCAGCTAGACACCGATGTATGTCTACTCAACTCCAGCGCTCTTAACAGCTGCCTGCAGATAGGACCTAATGTACACTCTGCTCAGCTCCTCCCTGCTCTATAAACATGCGGCCTGCGATAGGACACTATGTACACTCTGCTCACTCCTCCTCGCTTCTATCACATCTGCCGGCATATAGTAAAACCTATGTACACGTGCTTCAGCTCCTCCTGCTCTATAACATGCTGCCTGCAGATAGGACACTATGCACACTCTGCTCAGCTCCTCCTGCTCTATAACATGCTGCCTGCAGATAGGACACTATGTACACTCTGCTCAGCTCCTCCTGCTCTATAACATGCTGCCTGCAGATAGGACACTATGTACAATCTGCTCAGCTCCTCCTGCTCTATAACATGCTGCCTGCAGATAGGACACTATGTACACTCTGCTCAGCCCCTCCTGCTCTATAACATGCTGCCTGCAGATAGGACACTATGTACACTCTGCTCAGCTCCTCCTGCTCTATAACATGCTGCCTGCAGATAGGACACTATGTACAACGTGCTCAGCTCCTCCTGCTCTATAACATAATGCCTGCAGATAGGACACTATGTACAACGTGCTCAGCTCCTCCTGCTCTATAACATGCTGCCTGCAGATAGGACACTATGTATAATCTACTCAACTCCTCCTGCTCTATAACATGCTGCCTGCAGATAGGACACTATGTACAATCTGCTCAGCTCCTCCTGCTCTATAACATAATGCCTGCAGATAGGACACTATGTACAACGTGCTCAGCTCCTCCTGCTCTATAACATGCTGCCTGCAGATAGGACACTATGTACAATCTGCTCAGCTCCTCCTGCTCTATAACATAATGCCTGCAGATAGGACACTATGTACAACGTGCTCAGCTCCTCCTGCTCTATAACATGATGCCTGCAGATAGGATGGTATGTACAATCTGCTCAGCTCCTCCTGCTCTATAACATGCTAGCTCCTCCTGCTCTATAACATGCTGCCTGCAGATATGACACTATGTACACTCTGCTCAGCTCCTCCTGCTCTATAACATGCTGCCTGCAGATAGGACACTATGTACAATCTGCTCAGCTCCTCCTGCCTAGTTAGATCTAACCTCCTCCTGCTCTTAACATTCGCCTGCTATCGTGCCTAGTCACTCTCTCACTCCCCGCTCTCTGATAACCTGCTGCAGATGGCAGTCACCTGCCCTCATTCCTGCCTCTATCATATAATTCTGAACGATGTTTACCGTCTCCTCCTCCTGCTCTTAAAGACCCATGTCCTGCAGATAGGACACTAGTATCTACTCAACTCCTCCTGCTCTATACATTGCGCCTGCATAGACACATGTTACATCTGCTCACTCCTTCCTGCTCTAACTAATGCAGCTGCAATACGGACACTATGTACACTTGCTCAGCCCTCCTGCTCTATAACATCTGCCTGCAGATAGACACTAATGTACAACTGCTCAGCTCCTCCTCTGCTCTATCAATGCGCTGCAATAGGACACTATGTAAACGTGCTTCAGCTCCTCCTGCTCTATAACTACTAGACCTTGCAGCTCGATTTTCATTGTACAGCTGCTCCTTCCTCTGCTACATACATCTAGCTCTCCTGCTCAAACATGCTGCCTGCGTATACACTATGTACACTCTGCTCGCTCCTCCGCTCTATAACATGCTGCCTGCAGATAGGACACATGTACAACTGCTCAGCTCCTCCTGCTCTTAACATGCTGTCCTGCAGATAGGACTATTACAATCTGCTCAGCTCCTCCTGCTCTATAACATGCTGCCTGCAGATAGGACAATGTACAATCTGCTCAGCTCCTCCTGCTCTATAAATCATATGCCTGCATGGGACCCTATGTACAATCTGCTCACCTCCTAGCCTGCTATTAACAATCTCGCCATGCCATCAGATAGGACACTATGTACAACGTGCTCACTCCTTCCTGCACTATAAACGGCTGCCTGCAGATAGACCCTTGTACAATCTGCTCAGCACTTCTGCTCATAACTCTTCCTGCAGATAGGACACTAGTACTACTCTGCTCAAACATGCCCTCCATTAGACAATAATTTATCACTAACCTCTTCTCTTAACATGTTGCCTGCAGATAGACCTGCTAGTAGCACCTGCTCAACGCTCCTCCTGCTCTATAACATGATGCCTGCAGATCGGACCTAGTACAGCTACTGCTCGAGCTCCTCCTAGCATCTATAGACATAATGCCGTACTATAGGAACACATAGTACAAATCTCTCAGACCCAAATGAAAGGCGCACTGACTTTTAATACACTTAAATACAGTATAAGTCTTCATTGCTGAGTCTACGGACGCACTCCGACGCTATGCAATAAAGCCGCGCATTGCGATAGTTAATATATATCACCGCTAAATGGATTTTCAGTTTTAATAATGTCATGAAAATTCTATGTAAATCATTTTAAGGGTGAGTTGCCAGCGGTGGTGAAATGGCACACTGTAAATTTCTATACTAGTTCAGCAATCTCATGCAGGCCATACATTACATGTGAGCCACTATTTCAATGAGTCAGCTTGTAATTACCACTTCTGTCCTGTAGTGGCCCGCAAGAAAATTCACTGACTATGAAACATCCGCCAGCGATCAAAACATATTGGGCACATTTACTTACGTCTCGTTTGACGCTGCTGATCCGGAATGTCTGACGAGGCATTCGAGCTTGCCGCCGATCTAATAAGGTCGTTGCTGCATCCCAATGCCTTCCTGTGTAGCTTCCTTGCTGAGCGTACGCCAGGGGAGTTCACCTTCTTCTTTTTTTTTTGTTTTTCCCGGTTGACATGCTGAGGTGCTGATATTGCGACACAATTTGAATTTTAATTCCGCCATTTTGTCAAAATTAGTGGGTTGTCCGACGGCAACGGCCCACCTTGATTTGTTGGTGTCGCATGAAGCCGGCGATGTTGGTGACTGATTACACCTCAATCCGATGCGCTTTGCCACCAACAACTGGGGCAATTCAGGGCAATCAGAAATAGTCGGGAAACCCGACGGAAATGAATCCAACAGTAATGTTGCCCATCGTCAAGATTTTCAGGAACTAGATACAAGAAACCAATGGATAATTTGTCGGACCAGTGGTCAGCCCAGGTTACTGCAGTCATCTCTCAAACCATGTGAAACAGGAACTAAGCTGCAGGGACTACACCACACAGCAAATGGCCAGTATCTGACATCCGTTACTTTCCTTTTGATAAAATGTGCAATCTGGTATTATGGACTTATCCTTTAAATTGGTCATCAATAATTTTTAGCTCGAAAAAAAACCCCTTTTAAGCCTCGTTTAGGCAAATTTCCAAGTATATTGAGGGGAGAGCCCAAAATCCAGTTTAAACCTCCATACCCCAAAAAAAACTCAGTAAAATGATTGATCACCGGCCCGTGGCCGTGAGAAACATCCTGGTCCCGGGCCACGCCCCCTAAAGAACTTGCTGAAAAGTTATAAGGGAGGGGGGGGGTAGGGGGGGGTCGAGGGGGGTACAGAAAAGGGGGCATTTTAGATTTGGGGCCGTAGGAAAATTGGGGTTGAGATATGGGTTATTTGGCAGGGAAGCCATTTTTCTTCCAAGGATTATGGTTCTGGCCCATGGAAAAACAAAATTTGCAGGTCCCTGATACAAAAAAGATTGGGGCACTGCCGTTAGAGCAGATAACTGAGAGGTGCTTACTAGGAGGAACATACCTTACCTGATGGGTATCTTGGTATGTAGCTGGCAGTGCAATCTATTTTGGGGGGATTGATTAAGTCCAGCCTGGGAGCCTCGATTGAGGCAGAATATTGGAAATCATTGATTGGCAATGATTATCACGGCTTGTGCATTTAGAACAGGAACATGAGAGAAATAAACATGTGTCTGTGATTGATTCTTTTTTGCTGCCCGACTTTTTTTTCCTTAAGCTATCGATTTTGGAGTTATTTAAAACACTCTATGAAAAAAAAAACCCTACAAACAGATCATTGTGTGCTAGAGGTCAGTTAATCTGGAACTAATGATGAACTACGGTAAATAAATGGTTAAAGATTGAATCCAAAAATGGTGTGATTTTTTTGTAAAAAAAATATTTTTTAAGCCATATTTTGGGGGACCTTTTTACATAGAATGTAAATTAATCCAGAGGTTTATGGAGCGCAGTTTGGATTCTCAGCAATCAAGCAGAGTAAGCAGAGTAGGAAAAACTGTCAATGACTGTGAGGTAATGCCCATGCAGCACCCCCGCAGGAGAAATGACGTATTTCATGGTGTAAGATGAATGTTGGTCTATATATAGTTGTTATATTGTTGTGTCCATAAAGAAAGGGGACAATTTGGTTTGGACCCCACACTTCTATTTAGGGTGCGGTCACACGTAGCTTTTACATGGCATGCGTTAAAAGCATTGCTACAGCATCTGAGGGAGATTTGCCTAGTAAACAGCTGTAACAGCTTGCATTTACAAAACGCAAGTGTTAACGCAATTGTTAACGTATGTGTTAACATCGCAGGTAACGCATGCGGTTGTTAAAACACATTGTTAACGCATAATGCGTCAAACATCGCGGTTAAAGGCATGCGTTTTGTTAAGCGCAAGCCGTTAACGCTGTTTACTAGGACAAATCTCCCTCAGTGTAGCAATGCGTTTTTAACGCATGCACCGTGTGGACAGCATAAGTAAAAAGTTGGCCATAAATATCTAACCAATGGCCAAATTTGTCGATCCCCAAATAAGCACAAACTGGTAGGCTAAGTATACTCATGTTATGAATGGGGTGGGAGCGTATAAGCCTCTCTTGGGACAACAAAGGATGAAGTGAGTTGTAACCTATATCTAAAAAATTCGGATCTGTAGAAGATTCGACCCCCCTCCCCTCCCCGATCCACATAATATAATTAAAAAAATTGGTGGGTTGTCCCAATATTCATTACAGGAAAAAGGGCGCACGCATAGGTTACTGCCTAGATATGGGACCAAAGGTCAACTTACTTCATTGATTTAAAACAGAGTAATGGGGTCAGTTCAGATGTCTGTTCAGTTTTTTCAGGCCCTTGAAAGGTCTGGAAGGGCTGCTCATATTGTGCCAAGACTGGAGTTCCGTAAGTCCATCAGAAAAAAATTATTTTGGGGGCTTCCGCTATCACCCTTATAAAAGGTTTAAAGTCAGTAGCCTCCTGATTAGATTTTCTTCTTGCTGGCCTCGGGGTCCAGTATTAGGGTTAGGTTATATAAAGGCATCCTCCATTCCTGTCCCAACTCTCTAATATGGATGGAGGGCCCTACCGACTCTCGACATGGAGAGGAAGAGGAGAATCGGGGGGGGGAGCTGAAATCACAACCGGCATGATGGTACTTGTTTTTGGACACAAAAAATCTTCCCTGGCTTAAATTCTCTACCCGTTGAGAACACATGCACCCACAGCCGGAGCAAGAGTGTGAAGGAGTACAGGGAAGTGGTTCCGATATGTTGGGAAGTGGTTCCGATATGTTAACATGAGGATTAGTTATTCCTCGACATCAACAATTCAGCAGTCCCAGTAATTACGAGCCGTCTCATCTGATTGCAGATATGAAAGGTAGGGGCCTCATAAACAATCTAAAAACTAATTTTCTCAAAAATACTATATAATCATCCATTCCGCATGCAAAGACTATTCGGAAAACGAAAACAAGCTCCATCTGAAATTTCCTATACAGAATTTAGGGGGTGGTTTGGTTTTGGCAAAGTAAAGCATATTAATGGGGCTCATTTACTAAAGGGTCCGCAGGATCGTGATTCCCGAATATTTCATTTTGCGCCGAATTTCCCTGGGTTTTGCGCATGCGATCGGATTGTGGACATCGGCGCAGAGGTTTGCAGAATTTTTTTTTTTTTTAGTTTTATTGCAACAGAAATTGGGGGGGCGTTCGGCCGTCGGACAACCCGACGGATGCGGACAAACTGTGGAATTTAAAAAAGAATTGTGTCGCAAAAATCAAGAACTCAATGCCCTGGGAAGAAGAAGGGAACGCGGCGGACCTCAGCGCGGGAAGCGACACATGCAGGCGATGGACGGCTGACCAATGACGTGAATTGGCAGACCCAAATCCTTGTCGGAACAACACATGCATGATAGCGAACGGGACGGGTAAGTAAATCTGCCACATGGTTGCCCCATCATAAATGCTCTAAGAAAGGAAACCATCCCCGATAGCCTAAAGTTGGAAGTTCAAAAAGTATACAGAGCCTCCTAGTGGCTTCTTCCCCATCACTCAGGGGCCCCTGGATTATGTGGGCCTTGTAAAATATTATAAGGATTTCTTATAACAGATGTGAACAAGTCTGAAATAGATGTATGGTGATCCTTGGATTTATTGCGGCCAAAGGGTCATGGTCCAATATTGGCTTTTGTAGCTCGTTTTTCATGCTCCATCATTAGGCAATTGTTTAAAGGGCCATTGCTTCTAGCTAACTGTTCCTCCAGTACATCCCAATGCACCCTTTGGGTGTTGCTGAAGGTTTTAGTCCCTAGCTTGCTAGTTTCTCGCAAAAGTGGGTGTTATGCTGATGTCAGATTCCTCAATTCCACCTCAACTTTTTCTCTGTATTTTATTTTCAGGAGAGGAGAGAACTTTGGCTTGACATGACCTCAACCCGTAGCTGCCTACTCCAATCCTTGGACTACTATCAACCATGGACCAATGCCGGTCCGACTGTTCATGGTCAATATTGGCGTCTTATATACTTTCCATGTCCGGTAACTAGGACAAAATGGGGCAGATTTACTTGCTGTGGCGGATTCGGTCTTCCGGCGATTAAAAAGGTAGTTCCCCCGCGTCCACCAGGTGTCGCTGCTGTGCTGAAGTTCCTCGGATGCACTGAAACTTCACCAAGCCGGGACGGGTGCAGGTAAGCACGTGTTCCAGCGACTAATTTTTTTTAAACAAAGGCTGATGAGTTTTTCCGAATAAAACGGGTTTTTGTTACGGGCCACGCCCCCCCACCTTGTTTCCGGGGATGCATGCCGGACGCCGATGCGCCACCACAAATCCGTCGTGTGCGCCAAAATCCCAGGGAAATACAGGAAAATCAGCGCCAAAACGGAAAAATTCGAGTAACCCGTCCGGGGAAAAACGCGATTAGTAATGACCCCCAAGTTTAAAGGCCATGGCTTTATCTAATCTTGTTCTAGTACAATCCCAATGTACCTTTGGTTAGGTTGTTCTGCCAATGTCAAATTCTACTTTCCAACCCTCAACTCTTCATTCTGTATTTTGTTTTCTGGAGAGAAATTTGGCTGACATGACCTCACCTCAACCCATGCCTGTCTCCTGCGGTCTTCCCCCAGTGTCTGTTAAACCTCCATGCGCGGAATACCACCACCAGAAACCAGCACACACCCTTAAAGGGTGACAACTAAAAGGGCACTTGAAGGACAAATTTAGGATTAAGCCTCAAGTCAAATGTTGAGCCACATCCCAATTGTCTTGTCCTAATGCCAAGGAAACTAAGTTATTTCTGACTGAATATTACCTGATCCCCTCCATACGCTCAGGAAACGGCCAGAAAACATTTAATTTACAGGATTACGTATAATTTAATGGTGAAAATTGAGTTTCTGCTAAATTGATTAGAGTTCTTAAGGTCAGTAGTGGTTAACAGTTAGTGGAGCGCCGGCGATTGGCAGTAGATTACGGCATCATTACTTCCATGGATTAGCATTAGGTTTGACTTAGAGCCTTAAGATCGGTTCATAGCCCAAAACACACCATAATATTTACACGAAAATGTTATTATACACAAAGAGAGCAAATTAAAGGGCTCTTTCTTCCTCTCATAATAACCTCAGTAATCTAACCTGATTATTTTAGATAATAAGGCAACATCTATACAGATTGTATCCATGGGATGGAAAAATTCTGGAAATTGATTGGTTGGTATATACAAAAACAGATATTACCTATTCATGGTATTAAAGGGGAGTTACCATCAGTGCAAATGAACCCCTTAACAATAAGGTGGACCCCCTTCAGGCCATAGTATTCTACAACTGTGGGATGTATCCGATCCAATCCCAATAATCTCATGGTATAAGTAAAAGGATTCTTAATGGGAAGGTGCCTGAGCAAGATGTTCATTTTTCTGTATATCTGGGACAATTGTGTTTAACATTTGCAACCTCTGTTTCTGACCTTTAACCTTGTTGTTAGTCTCTGAACTTACAGAGTAAGTATTTCTAGCCAATCCCCAATAACCTCAGATATAAAGACACCGTCTTCTTAATGGAAGGTGCCTAGCAATACAGGTCCCAAGATGCCTCTGCTGGAGTAGGTGTTCATGTCTGGGATCATTGACTATGAGTTTGACCGTTTTCTGACCTTTAAACGTTCTGCTTGTCCTCCCTTCACAGGTCACTGTTTTCCTAGCCAATTCAAGTAAAACTGATGAGGATAAAAGACACCTACTTTTAATGGTAGGTGCCTGAGCCAATTACAGTAGATTCTAGCATTGAGTCAGATAGTAGGTGTTCCGGTCTGGTTCATCTGACTATATCTGTTTGACCTGTTGTCGGACCTTTTCTTGTTGCCCTTGTGATTAACAGGTCAATTCCAAGTAACCTGATGATAAGAGACAACTATCTTCTTATGGAGAGGTTGCCTGAGCCAAATAGATCATAGCATTTGACTGGTTGCAGAGTAGATGTTCCTGTCCGGTTTCACTGGCTATATCTGTTTTGACTGTTAATGACCTTACCTGTTTCAGTTGCCCTGACTACAGAGTAATGTAATTCCCCTTTTAGCAATCAGAAACCTCATAATATAAGACACCCGTCTTCTTAATGGCAAGGTGCCATGAGCAATACAGATTCCTATCTGCTCAGAGAAAGGTATCCCTGTCCAGTTTCAGTGGCTATGTACGGTTTGACCTGTGTTTTGACCTTATCTTATTCTGCCGATCCTGGACCTCACAGGGCCACTGTATTCCTTGCCAAGACCCAAGTAACCTGAATGATATACGATACCTACCTTTTTATTGGGAGAGTGCCTGAGCATACACAGTAGATCTTACCTTTTCCCCACTGGCGCCAGTGGAGGTGTTCCATTCTGACTATGTATGTTTGACCTCTTTTATGACTTACCCTTGCTACCTACTTTTACCTGGTTTCCCCATTTAAAGGGGTATGGCTATGGGCGGTATTCAGGACAGAGCCACATAAAAGTCATAAATACAAGACAGATACAGTTTATTGATGTGCTAAGGTCTTACCAGACCTGAAAGGAGAAGAATAGCTGCGAAAGGCGCGGCAAGGTCTCAGTCAGCCCCCGACACGGGAGGAAAGGGCTCAGAGGTGCAAGTCCCAGAGGATATGTCCAGTAATGTCAATGGGAATACCCCTTTAAGCACGACCTACAATCACTAGAATGGAGAGAAGAGTAGACTTGCGAATGGCCATAAGGTATTGTCTATTAAAGTGCAAGTCATAATGAATGTAGAGCAGAGAGGCATTGCATCAACTAAAGGGATTATACCCCCATCCAATCAAAATAGGGACAACCATTAAACATTAGACAGCCCCTGTAAGTGTTATTTCTCACTAATTAAAAGTTTATAATAGCTCAATTTTCAAATGTTAACATCTTCTCTTTTGTAAACCAATGTGTTTATTAAATTGTTAAACTCATTCCCAAAAAAAAGAGGAAGGAAGAGAGGAGAAAGAAGAACAATGTCAGCTCCAGGGAAAATAAATCAGGTGTTGGAGGAAGGAAGGAGGGAAACCTTTACACGAATTAAAAAGGGGGGAGAAGAATGAAGTGTGCAGAGATGAAAGTGTATTACAGTATCTGAATGGTACAAGCCGGAGGGAGGAGGAGGGGGACAGGGATTGGCTGATAGATAGATGCAGGAGCAATTATGAACAAATGCCACCCGAGGAGCGGTGGTGATGTGTGAAAAGGACCGACGCGCTGCTAATTTGTCACAAACAATCTTCAGATAATTCCAGGGTAATTATGGAAGAGTGCCCTCCGGGGGATGGGCGCAGGATTGTCTGCCACTCTCTTGGATGAGAGACAACATCTTTATTACTGTGCTCTATACATAGAAGAGAATATGAGAGTCATGGATGACATAAGATGTTGTGTCCTTCTGAACCTTTCTCTAGACATATCTAGAATATGTATGACATGGACATGAGCAGCTCTACCAAAACAACAAGATTGTGTGATATTATAATGACTAGGGATGAGCGTGTCAGAACCCACAGACCCAAAAAAAGCCAGACAGGCATGTATGTCCTCTGTAGTGTGCCTTTGATTAGCCGAACAGACATGGACTCTGCTGTTAAGAGCAAGTCGCATGTCTAGGTGCCATTCCACCACAGGAACCGAGCTAGGGAAAAAAAGGTTGCTGCTCTCATAGGGTATAAATAGGCAACTATGCCCTTTCAGGGGGGAAACTAAGGTAAAGGAGTGTAAGATCGATTGATCTTTACTAGGGGCAAAAGCTGAAAGGAATCTATGCCATCTATGTGGTTGGGTGGGATGACACTGCAGTGGGCTGGTTGGGGAGTTGTCTGCGCCTGGTCAGAACTGAATTTTCCTGGGGGGCGGCAGTGCATTGCTGGCATTGCTGGCCGCTATTTTTTATCAGGAGGTATGAGTCCGGAGCGTGCCAGAAGGCCAACTACATTTTCTGGCCGCCTTGGAAAAAAAAAAAGGAGAGATATGCAAAATCTCACTGAGATGTGGGGTCATGTTGGAAGTGCGTGACCAGGGGACTGATAGGGACTAGAACCATAATCCTATGTCCTCCATTGAGGAATTAGTACTCAACCAAGATCTTGGGGTCTAAACTGGTGGGATGTTCTCTAGACCACCTAGGGTGTAAGGGATCTATGCTTCTCCTATAAGCAGGATCCATTGTTTTTGTCAGAGATATTTTACCATCACAAGATACATCAAAGCAGGAAGAACCTTAAAGGAAAACCGTCATCTGAAATTGCCCTCATGAACCACTAGCAGTATGTTGCCCAAGCAGCTGAGAATTCTAGATGATGTTTCTTTAGTCCCGGTGCGGTGGCATAATCCAGAAAAAATCACCTTGAAGTTAGATGTTAAATTGGTTTGATGAAGTCAAGGAGGGGAGAGTTTAAACACTGAAGTCAAGCTCTACCTGCCTTAGATTCCTCCTTCACTGTAATTGATGGTCCACGACCAGGGGAACATCATTTATTCAGATCGCCTGATGTCCAGTCCATGATGTCTATCACAGGGTAGGAGGTTCAGAGGAGGGAGAGCGGACCTCAATGTCTAAACCTCCGCCCCTCCCTGGACTTTATCAGTAACTTCAAAGTTGATTTTCTGGGTGACGCACAAGCTGGGTTCATGAATCTAGAAGCCGTTCAACTGCTTGGACAACATCCTGGGGTAGTGGTTTATTAGGCCAATTATGATGGACAGGTTAGCTTAAAATGCCAAGCCATCTTCTCCTTGGCCTGAACAAGGTAACGACTCACCGAATTGCTAAGGACTTGTATTACTCTCTTGTAACCTACACTCTGTACCTGTAAGAGAACGATTGGAGTGTTATTTGTTTTGTAGGGTGCCGTAATAGGCAATTAAAATAGATAGAACGGCGAACTGTATACATCTAGCCTGCTTTGTTTCTTTTATATATAAAATGCTACTGGGTTTGACTTCAGACCCAATATTATTCCCATTAGGGAACACAGCCAAGGTTTATAGCAGACGAGGTTGGGGGTGGGGGCAGTATACTGGGTTGAAAAGGCTCGTTTCCACTGGGATAGTGTGAAAGGGGGTTTTTAGTCATTTCAGGGGTGTGGTTGAGTGTTAGTGCTATGCCGGAGGTTGTGTGGACAACTCTAAACTTAAAGCACTCCCGGGACACTTGTGTTCAGGACACTGGTCTATTAAAAACAATAATTAATTACCATAGTAGATGCTAAATAAATTGGACATATGGGGCAGCAGTTTACTTACAGGTCAGTCGTGCAATCCAGCGGCGGGTTCTCGACGATGATTAGGGTCCGGCCGGGAGTTCACTATGTCCCTGCGGCCATGATACCAATAGGTGTCGCTGATGTGGCGAGGTACGTGGAGAGTTCACGGAGTTCACCTTCTATTTCCTTGGTGCATGTTAAGTGGTGTCAAGCGAACACTTTTAAAAAAAAAAATCAGCGATTTCCGTCACAGGCATGCGGCGCAGATGCGCCAACAATCCGATCGTGTGCTCAAGAAACCAGGGGCAATTTGGCGGAAATAGGAAGAAAAATTCGGGATCCCGACGAAAAAAAAAAAGCGATTCGGCCCTTAGTAAATGCCCCCATAGGGGCTCAATACTAAAGGTCCTGGACCGTGATTTGATATTTCGTCGGGTTTCCTGATATGTCCTTTTAGCGACAAATTCGCCCCAGGTTTTTGTGCATCAGCGCCGGCTTGCATTTGACAGAAAATCGGGGGCCGTTGCCGCGGACAACCCGATGGAATGGATTCGGACAACCGCGGATTTAACAACGAAAATTGTTCGCAAGATAAAGCAATTACATGCACCAGGAAGAGAAGGTGAAACTCCAGCGGACCCAGCGGGGAGGAAGCGGACAATGCGGGAAATCTGGACACACAACCTTATGAATCCTCGTCAGACAACGCACAGCGGGGATGTGGACAGGACGGGTAAGTAAATTCTGCCCATTCCATAGTGCTAAATAAATCAAAAATTAAGCATCATAGTGCACACATGCGTGGATAGTGCTACACTGATGCTGCTTGCCATATAGTCCACATTACTATAAAGCCATGTAGTGCTCACATAATATGTCTGTTCACACAGGAGGTTTTTGCTTTATAGCGGCCAATTACAGTACTCCAACATAATACAAATTTATACCCAACGATGGTAACAGATGGTAACTACCCTTAGATTGTGCTAATAACAGTATCCAAGTATAGCGATACCCAGTTCACACCTCATTTAGGGTACCAAAAAGAAATAACAATTTTATAAAATGATTTTGATAAATATTTTGCAATAGTAATTATTAGGATATTTCTAACCCAAGAAGTTGCTCTCTATTCCACCAATGTAAAATTTATTACCTGCCTGTGCCCTACCAACTAGCGGGCCGAGATCTTTCCCAATCTTTGTCTTAACAGCCCCTATTTTCCTACACAGCATGGACCCATGGGCAGTGATTTCCTTGTGACTTCTTCTCCTTTAGCAGATGGTTATTTTGGCTTGTTTTCCTTACTGGCAGACCGATAGGATGTTTCCCGGGTGTTCTGCCCCAAGGGCAGCGGGAAGGAAATTGTTATGTCCGTGTAACGTCACTTTAAAACTCCCCACTTCTAAACATATTGGCATTTGAAGTTTTCCTAGAACCAGAGAAGTGGATTTAAATGGATCATTGGTGATTTTCTGCAGAGGTGCTCTGACCCGTCGTATCGATTCCTCAATTTTAATATATTCAAGTTTAACTTATTAAGATGATGGACTCAAATGTCAAGTGAAATCCACGAATCTGGCAGATGCAGAGCCAGCACTCTTAAAATTGGAGCATAACAACTTAAAGGGAACCTGACCCATTTATAATAGTGTCCCATCAGGAAGCATGTAATAGAGCAGGGGAGCTGAGCAGAGGTACATAGTGTCCTATTGTTATCAGGCTCACAGGGCATGTATAGAGCAGAAGGT
>CM033644.1:215675807-215890341 GCA_019512145.1 Engystomops pustulosus
GCATGCTGCCTGCAGATGGGACACTATGTACACTCTGCTCAGCTCCTCCTGCTCTATAACATGCTGCCTGCAGATAGGACACTATGTACACTCTGCTCAACTCCCCTGCTCTATAGCATGCTGCCTGCAGATAGGACACTGTGCTATCTGCTCGGCTCCTCCTGCTCTATAAGATGCTGCATGCAGATAGGACACTATTACACACGTGCTCACTCCTCCTGCTCTTAACATGTGCCTGCAATAGGAGTATGTACAATCTGCTCATTCCTCCTCCTGCTCTATACATGCAGCTCCTCCTGCTCTATAACATGCTGCCTGCAGATATGACACTATGTACACTCTGCTCAGCTCCTCCTGCTCTATAACATGCTGCCTGCAGATAGGACACTATTACAATCGCTCAGCTCCTCCTCCTATAACATGCTGCCTGCAATAGACACTAGTCAATCTGCTCACTCCTCCTGCTCTATAACATGCTGCCTGCAGTAGAGACACTATGTACACTCTGCTCAGCTCCTCCTGCTCTATAACATACTGCCTGCAGATAGGACACTAGTACAATCTGCTCAGCTCCTCCTGCTCTATCACATGCTGCCCTCCAGATAGGACACTATGTCATACAAACGTGCTCAGCTCCTCCTGCCTAATAACGCTGCTGCGTAGATACACTATGTACAATCTGCCTCAGCCCTCCTGCTCTAAACCTGCTGCTGCAGATAGGACACTATTTATAACTACTCAACTCCTCCCTGCTCTTTAACATGCTGGCCTGCAGATAGGACACTATGTATGATCTACTCAACTCCTCCTGCTCTTTAACATGCTGCCTGCAGATAGGACACTATGTACACTCTGCTCAGCTCCTCCTGCTCTATAACATGCTGCCTGCAGATAGGACACTATGTACACTCTGCTCAGCTCCTCCTGCTCTATAACATAATGCCTGCAGATAGGACACTATGTACAACGTGCTCAGCTCCTCCTGCTCTATAACATGCTGCCTGCAGATAGGACACTATGTATAATCTACTCAACTCCTCCTGCTCTATAACATGCTGCCTGCAGATAGGACACTATGTACAATCTGCTCAGCTCCTCCTGCTCTATAACATGATGCCTGCAGATAGGACACTATGTACAACGTGCTCAGCTCCTCCTGCACTATAACATGCTGCCTGCAGATAGAACACTATGTACAATCTGCTCAGCACCTTCTGCTCTATAACATGCTGCCTGCAGATAGGACACTATGTACAACGTGCTCAGCTCCTCCTGCTCTATAACATGATGCCTGCAGATAGGATGGTATGTACAATCTGCTCAGCTCCTCCTGCTCTATAACATGCTAGCTCCTCCTGCTCTATAACATGCTGCCTGCAGATATGACACTATGTACACTCTGCTCAGCTCCTCCTGCTCTATAACATGCTGCCTGCAGATAGGACACTATGTACAATCTGCTCAGCTCCTCCTGCTCTATAACATGCTGCCTGCAGATAGGACACTATGTACACTCTGCTCAGCTCCTCCTGCTCTATTACATGCTTCCTGATGGACACTATTATAATGTGTCAGGTTCCCTTTAAGTTTTTATGCTCCTTTAAGAGTTGCTGGCTCTGAATGCTGCCGGATTCCGTGGATTTCACTTGACATTTGAGTCCATCAATCTTAATAAGTTAACTTGAATTATTTTCGGAATCGATACAGACTGGTCAGCACCTCTGCAGAAAAGCAACCAAAGATCTCATTTAAATCCACACTTTCTGGGTCTATGAAAACTTCAAATCCAATTTTTAGAAGTGTGAGTTTTAAAGTGACGTTAAATGACGGACAAGTAACAGATTTCCCGATGCCCTTGGGCAGAACACCAGGGAAACATCTCTGCCAGGAAGGAAAAAAAGCCAAAATAACATCTGCTAAAGGAGAAGAGAGTCACAAGTCACTGCCCATTCCTGCTGTGTAGGAAAATAGGGGCTGTATACAGAGATGGGAAGATCTCCCCCTAGTGGTGGCAGCAGGCAGGTAACATTTTACAGTTGTGTGGAATAGAGAGCAACTTCTTGGGTTAGAAATATCTAAGTAATTACTATTCCAAAATATTTAATCATTTGATAAAATTGTTAATTTATGTTTTACCCTAATGGAGGTGGGAACTGTATCGCTATACTTGGATACTGTTTAGCACTATCTAGGGTAGTTACCATCTTTGTTACCATCGTTGGGTATGAAATGTTATTATGTAAGTACTTATTGGCACTATACACCTCCCTGTGTGAACATCATATTATGTGAGCACTACATGGCGTTATATATGTTGACTATATGGCACCATCAGTGTAGCACTAGGCACCATGTGTGCACTATATGGCTGTATTTTTGATTTATTTAGCACTATGGGGCAGATTTACTTACCCGTCCTGTCGCAATCCCGCGGTGCGTTGTCTGACGAGGATTCATTAAGGTTGTGTGTCCAATTTCCCGCATCTGTCGCTTCCCCGCTGAGGTCCGCTGGAGTTCACCTTCTTCTTCCTGGTGCATGTAAGTGCTTGATCTTGCGAAACAATTTCGTTTTTAAATTCCGCGGTTTGTCCGAATCCATCGGGTTGTCCGACGGCACGGCCCCCGATTTCTGTCAAATGCAAGCCGGCGCTGATGCACAAAAAACCTGGGGCAATTTGGCGCTAAAAGGAAATATTCAGGAAACCCGACAGAATCACGGTCCATGGACCCTTAGTAATTGAGCCCCTATGGGGGGCATTTACTAAGGGCCCGAATCGCTTTTTTTCGTCGGGGATCCCGAATTTTTCCGATTTCCGCCAAATTGCCCCGGGTTTCTTGAGCACACGATCGGATTGTGGCGCATCTGCGCCGGCATGCATGTGACGGAAATCGCTGTATTTTTTTTTAAAAAGTGTCGCTTGACACGCACTTACCTGCACCAAGAAATAGAAGGTGAACTCCGGTGAACTCCAGCGGACCTCGGCACAGCAGCGACACCTAGTGGATATCGGCGCAGGGACATAGTGAATCCCGGCCGGACCCGAATCAGCGTCGGAGAACCCGCCGCTGGATCACGACTGGACCGGGTAAGTAAATCTGCCCCATTATGTTCAATTTATTTAGCACTACTATGGTAAATTAATTATTGTTTTTATAGACATTGCCTGAACACAAGTGTCCCGGGAGGTGCTTGAAGTTAGAGTTGTCCACACAACCTCTGGCATAGCACTAACACTCAACCACAACCCTGAATGACTAAAAGACCCCTTTCACTAGCCCTAGTGAAACAGAGCCTTTTCAACCCAGTATACTGCCCCCAACTCTCGTCTGCTATAAACCTGGGCTGGTCCCTAATGGGAAATATATTGGGTCTGAAGTCAACCCAGGTAGCATATTTATATATAAAAGAACAAAGCAGGCTAGATGTATACAGTTCCGTTCTATATTTAATTGCCTTACGGGCACCCTAGACAAAACATAACACTCAATAGATTATATATACAGTGTACAGAGTGTAGGTTACAAGAGGAGTACTACAAGTCTAAGCAATTCGGTGAGTCAGTTACCTTGTGCAGGCCAATGGAGATAGATGGCTTGCATTTTAAAGCTAACCTGTCATCATAAATTGGCCTAATAAACCACTACCAGGATGTTGTCAAGCAGTTGAACGGCTTCTAGATCATGACCCAGCTTGGTGGCGTCACCCAGAAAATCAACTTTGAAGTTAGCTGTATAAAGTCAGGGAGGCGGAGAGTTTAACATTGAAGTCAAGCTCTCCCCGCCTCTGAAACCTCCTACCATGTGATAGACATCATGGACTGGACATCAGGAGATCTGATAAATGATGTTCCTGGTCGGAGGACCATCAATTACAGTGAAGGAGGAAATCTAAGGCAGGGAGAGCTTGACTTCAGTGTTAAACTCTCCGCCTCCTTGACTTCATAAAACCAATTTACATCTAACTTCAAAGTTGATTTTCTGGATGATGCCACCGCACCGGGACATGAAAGAAACATCATCTAGAAATGTCTCAGCTGCTTGGCAACATACTGCTAGTGGTTTATGAGGGCAATTTCAGATGACAGGTTTCCTTTAAGGTTCTTCCTGCTTTGATGTAGTCTTGTGATGGTAAAATATCTCCTAGACAAAGAAAAATGGATACTGCTTATAGTAGAAGCATAGATCCCTTACACCCTCTAGGTGGCTCTAGAGAACATCCCACCCAGTTTAGACCCAAGATCTTGGTTGAGTACTAATTCTCAATGGAAGGACATAGGATTATGGTTCTAGTCCTATCAGTCCTGGTCACGCCTTCCAAACATGACCCACATCTCATTGAGATTTTGCATATCTCCTTTTCCAAGGCGGCCAGAAAATGTAGTTGGCTTCTGGCACGCTCCGGATCTCAGACCTCCTGATAAAAAATAGCGGCCAGCAAAGCAGCAATGCACTGCGCCCCCAGGAAAATTCAGTTCTGACCAGGCGCAGACAACTCCCCAAGCCAGCCCACTGCAAGTGTCAGACCCACCCAACCAGCATAGATGGCATAGATTCTTTCAGATTTGCCCCTAGTAAAGATCATCTTACACTCCTTACCTTAGTTCCCTGAAAAGGGCAATAGTTGCTATTTGAGACCCTATGAAGAGCAGCAACCTTTCCCTAGCTCTGTCTCCTGTGTGGAATGGCACCTAGACATGCGACCTTGCTCTTATACAGCAGAGTCACATGTCTGTTCGGCTAATCAAAGGCACACCTACAGAGGACATACATGCCTGTCTGGCTTTTTGGGTCTGTGGGTTCTGACCCGCTCATCCCTAGTCATGACATAATATCACAAAATCTTGTTGTTTTGTAGAGCTGCTCATGTCATGTCATACACATATATCTAGATATGTCTAGAGAAAGGTTCAGGAAGGACACATCATTATGTCATCCATTACTCTCATATTCTCTTCTATGTATAAGCACAGTAATAAAAGATGTTGTCTCTAATACAGAGATTGGCAGACATCCTGCGCCCATCCCCCGGAGCAATCCTTCCATAATTACCCTGGAATTATCGGAGATTGTTGTGACATTAGCAGCGGCCTCGGTCTTCACACATTCACCACCGCTCCTCCGGGGTGGCATTTGTCATAATTGCTCTGCATCTAATCTATCAGCCAATCCCTTCCCTCCGCTTGTACCAGTAGATACTGTATACACTTTCATTCTTCTCCCCCTTTCAATCGTGTAAAGGTTTCCTCCGAACACACTGATTTATTTCCCTGGAGCTGACATTGTTCTTTCTCCTTCTTCCTCTTTTTTTTGGGAATGAGTTTACAAATTTAATAAAACATTGGTTTAAAAAGAGAAGATGTGAACATTTTAAAATTGAGCTATTTATAACTTTTAATTAGTGAACAAATAACACTTAAAGGGGATGTCTAATGTTTAATGGTTGTCCCGTATTTTGATTGGATGGGGGTATAATCCCTTTAGTTGATGCATGCCTCTCTGCCTCTACATTCATTATAGAGTGCACTTTAATAGACAATACATTATGGCGCATGCGCAAGTTGCTACTCCATTCTAGTGATTGTAGGGTCGATGCTTAAAGGGGTATTCCCATGGACATTACTGTTGACATATCCCTCTGGGACTTGCACCTGCTGAGCCCTTTCCCGTGTCGGGGCTGAACTGAGACCTTGCCGCGCATGCGCAGCTATTCTCCGTTCAGGTCTGGGAGACCTTAGCACAGCAAATAAACTGGTATCTGTCTTGTATTTATGACTTATTATGTGGCTCTGTCCTGAATACCGCCCATGAAAATACCCCTTTAATGGGAAATCCAGGTAAAAGGTAGGTAGCAAGGGTTAAAGGTCATAAAAGAGGTCAAACATACATAGTCAGATGGAACACCTCCACTGGAGCCAGTGAATGGTAAGAATCTACTGTGTATGGCTCAGGCACATTCCCAATAAAAAGGTAGGTATCGTATATCATCAGGTGACTTGGGATTGGCAAGGAATACAGTGCCCTGTGAGGTCAGGATCAGGCAGAATAAGATAAAGGTCAGAAAACAGGTCAAACGTACATAGCCAGATGAAACTGGACAGGGATACCTTCTCTGAGACCAGATAGGAATCTGTATTGCTCAGGCACCTTCCCATTAAGAAGACGGGTGTCTTATATTATGAGGTTTCTTGGGATTGGCTAGGAATACATTACTCTGTAAAGTCAGGGCAACGGAACAGGGTAAAGGTCATTAAACAGGTCAAACAGATATAGCCAGATGAAACCGGACAGGAACATCTACTCTGCAACCAGTCAATGCTAGGAATCTATTTGGCTCAGGCACCTTCTCATTAAGAAGATAGGTGTCTCTTATCATCAGGTTACTTGGAATTGACTGTGAATAACAAGGCAGAACAAGATAAAGGTCAGAAAACAGGTCAAACAGATATAGTCAGATGAAACCAGACAGGAACACCTACTCTGGAACTCAATGCTAGGAATCTACTGTATATTGCTCAGGCACCTAACCATTAAAAAGGTAGGTGTCTTTTATCATCAGGTTACTTGGAATTGGCTAGGAATACAGTGACCTGTGAAGGGAGGACAAGGCAGAACAGGTTAAAGGTCAGAAAACAGGTCAAACTCAAATAGTCAATTGATACCAGACATGAACACCTACTCCAGCACGAGGCAATGCTTGGGACCTGTATTGCTCAGGCACCTTCCCATTAAGAAGACAGGTGTCTTATATCATGAGGTTATTGGGGATTGGCTAGAAATACATTACTCTGTAAGTTCAGGACTAGACAACACAGGTTAAAAGGTCAGAAAAGAGGTCAAATGTTAAACACAAATTGTCAGATAATAGCAGAAAAAGGAACATCTTGCTCAGGCACCTTCCCATTAAGAAGTCTGTTATCTTATACCATGAGATTATTGGGGATTGGATAGGAATACATCCCACAGTTGTAGAATACGATGGCCTGTGAGGGGGTCCACCATTATTGTTAAGGGGTTCATTGCACTGATGGTAACCTCCCCTTTAATACCATGAATAGGTATATCTGTTTGTATATGACCAACCAATCAATTTTCCAGAATTTTCCATTCCCATGATACAATCTGTATAGATGTTGCCTTATTAGCATAAAATAATCAAGGTTAGATTACTGAGGTTATTATAGAGAGGAGAAAGAGCCCTTTAATTTGCTCTCGTTGTGTACTAATAGACATTTTCTTGTAAATGATTATGGATGTGTTTGGGCTATGAACCGATCATTAAATGGCTCTAAGTCAAACCTAATGCTAATCCATGGAAGTAATGATGCCGTAATCTACTGCCAAGCGCCGGCGCTCCACTTGACTGTTAACCAGCTGACTGAGCCTTAAGAACTCTAATCAGATTAGCAGAAACTCAATTTTCACCATTAAATTATACAGTAATCCCTGTAAATTAAATGTTTTCTGCCGTTTTCTGAGCGTATGGGAGGGATCAGGTAATATTCAGTCAGAAATATAAATTTAGTTTCCTTGGCATTAGGACAGACATTGGGATGTGGCATCCAACAAGTTTGACTTGAGGCTTAATCCTAAATTTGTCCTTCAAGTGACCCTTTTAGTTGTCACCCTTTAAGGGTGTAGTGCTGGTTCTGGTGGTGGTAGTCCCAGGGAGGTTAACAGACACTGGTGGGAAGACAGGTCAGAGACAGGCATGGGTTGAGGTTGAGGTCAGGTCAAGCCAAAGTTCTCTCCAGAAAACAAAATACAGAATTAAAGAGTTGAGGTTAGGAAAGTAGGAATTTGACATTGGCAGAACAACCCAAAAGGTACATTGGGATTGTACTAGAACAGATTAGATAAAGCAATGGCACTTTAAACATTGGGGGTCATTTACTAATCGCGTTTTTCCGGCGGGTTACTCGAATTTTTCCGTTTTGCGCTGATTTTCCCTGTATTTCCCTGGGATTTTGGCGCACACGATCGGATTGTGGCGCATCGGCGCCGGCATGCATGCAACGGAAACAGGGGGGCGTGGCCGTACAAAAACCCGTTGGATTCGGAAAAAACGCAGCATTTTTTAAAAAAAATTAGTCGCTGGACACGTGCTTACCTGCACCCGTCCCGGCTTGGTGAAGTTCAGTGCATTCCGAGGAACTTCAGCACAGCAGCGACACCTGGTGGACGTCGGGGGAACTACCTTATTGAATCGCCGGAAGACCGAAATCCTCCACAGCAGTAAATCTGCCCCATTGTCTAGTGACGGACATGGAAAGAGATATAAGACGCCAATATTGGACCATGAACAGTCGGACACAGGCATGGGTCAGGGTTGATAGTAGTCCAAGGATGGAGTAGGCAGCTACGGGTTGAGGTCAGGTCAAGCCAAAGTTCTCTCCGGAAAATAAAATACAGAATAAAAAGAGTTGAGGTTGGGAATTTAGGAATCTGACATCAGCAGAACACCCACTTTTGCGAGAAACTAGCAAGCTAGGGACTAAAACCTTCAGGCACTACCCAAAGGGTGCATTGGGATTGTACTGGAACAGATTAGCTAAAGCAATGGCACTTTAAACATTGCCTAATGATGGACATGAAAAAAGAGCTACAAAAAGCCAATATTGGACCATGACCCTTTGGCCCATAAATCCAAGGATCACCATCCATCTATTTCAGACTTGTTCACATCTGTTATAAGAAGCATTATAATATTTTAACAAGGCCCAAATATCCAGGGGCCCCACTGAGTGATGGGAAGAAGCCAATAGGAGGCTCTGTATACCTTTTGACTTCCAAAATTTAGGATATATGGTTTCCTTTCTTAGAGCTTTATGATGGGGCACACAATGTGGCAGATTTACTTACCCGGTCCCGTCGCGATCCTGCAGTGTGTTGTCCGACAAGGATTTGGGTCTGCCCAATTCACGTCATTGGTCATGCGTCCAATTCTCTGCATGTGTCGCTTCCGCGCTGAGGTCCGCCGGAGTTCACCTTCTTCTTCCCAGGGCATGTGAGTGCTTGATTTTGCGACACAATTTCGTTTTTAAATTCCACAGTTTGTCCGAATCCGTCGGGTTGTCCGACGGCCACGCCCCCCAATTTCTGTTGCATGCAAACCTGCGCCGATGTGCCACAATCCGATCGCATGCGCCAAAAACCCAGGGAAATTCGGCGCAAAAATGAAAATATTCGGGAAATCACGATCTGCGGACCCTTAGTAAATGAGCCCCATTATATTGCTTACTTGCCAAAACCCCTAAAATTCTGTATAGGAAATGTCAGATGGAGCTTGTTTTCGTTTTCCGAATATTCTTTGCATGCTGAATGGATGATTATATAGTATTTTTGAGAAAATTAGTTTTTAGATTGTTAAAGGAGGCCCCTGACCTTTTCATCTGCAATCAGATGGAGACGGCTTCGTAATTACATGGACTGCTGGAAATGGTTGATGTCGAGGAATAACTAATCCTCAATGTTAACATATCGGAACCACTTCCCTTGTACTCATGCACACTCTGCTCGGCTGGGGGTGCATGTGTTCTCAACGGGTAGAGAAGTTTAAGCCAGGGAAAGATTTTTTTGTCCAAAAACAAGACCATCATGCCGGTTGTGATTTAGCTCCCCGATTCTCCTCTTCCTCCATGTCGAGAGTCGGTAGGCCTCCATCCATATTAGAGAGTTGACAGGAATGGAGGATGCCTTTAATATAACCTAACCTAATACTGGACCCCAGAGGCCAAGCAGAAGAAAATCTAATAAGGAGGCTACTTTACCATTTTATAAGGGTTGATAGAGGGAAGGCCCCAAAAATAATTTTTTTCTGATGGACTTACGGAACTCCAGTCTGGCACAATATAGAGCAGCCCTTCCAGGACCTTTCAAGGTCCTGAAACTGAACTAGACATCTGAACTAGACACCCCTTACTCTGTTTTTATCAATGAAGTAAGTTTGACTTTGGTCCCATATCTAGGCAGTAACCTAATGCGCCCCTGTAGATGAATATTGGACAAACCCACCAATTTTGTTAATTATATTATGTGGATCGGGGAGGGGGAGGGGGGTCGAATCCTTTCTAAAGATCCGAATTTTTTAAGATATTAGGTTACAACTCACTTCATCCCTTTGTTGTCAAGAGAGGCTTATACCTCCCACCCCATTCAGAACATGAGTATACTTAGCCTAACCAGTTTGTGCTTATTTGGGGATCGGAACAAATTTGGCCATTGGTTAGATATGTATATGGCCAACTTTTACTTACTGCTGTCACACGTTGCATGCGTTTAAAAACGCATTGCTACAACTGAAGGGAGATTTGCCTAATTAAACAGCTGTTAACGCTTGCGCTTACAAAACGCATGCGTTAACCGCGATGTTGACGCATGCGTTAACAATGTGTTAACAACCGCATGCGTTACCTGCGATGTTAACACATACGTTAACAATGCGTTAACACTTGCGTTTTGTAAATGCAAGCGTTAACAGCTGTTTAATTAGGCAAATCTCCCTTCAGCTGTAGCAATGCGTTTTTAAACGCATGCAGTAAAAGCGACGTGTGACCGCACCCTAAGAGATGTGGGGTCCAAACCAAATGTGTCCCTTTCTTTATGGGACACAACATATACAACTATATAGAAACCAAACAATTCATCTTAGCACCATGTAATACTTCATTTCTCCTGCGGGGGTGCTGCAGGGGAATTTCACAGTCATTGCCAGTTTGTCCTACTGCTTACTGCTGATTGCTGAGAATCCAAACTGCGCTCCATAAACCTCTGGATTAATTTACATTCTATGAAAAAGTCACCCAAAATATGGCATTAAATATTTTTTTTACAAAAAAATCACCATTTTTGGATTCAGCTTTTAACCATTTAATATTACCGTATTTCATCATATATTTCAGATTACCTGACCTCTAGCACACAATGATCTTGTTTGTAGGGTTTTTTTTTTCATAGAGTGTTTTAAAATAACTCACAGAAAATCGATAGGCTTAAGGGAAAAAAAAAGTCGGGCAGGCAAAAATAATCAATCACAGAGCAACATGTTTATTTCCCTCTCATTGTTCCTTTTCTAAATGCTAGCAGCCGTGATAATCAATTGCCAATCAATGAATTTCCACATATGTGCTGCTCAACGAAGGCTCCCAGGCTGGACTAATCAATCCCCCCAAAATAGATTGCACCTGCCAGCTACATACCAAGATTACCAAGAGCAGGTAAGGTTATGTATCTCTCATAGTAGAACCTCTCAGTATCTGCTCTACGGCAGTGGCCCCCAATCTTTTTGTATTCAGGGACCGGCAAATTTTTTTTCCATGGGCCAGAACCATAATCCTTGGAAGAAAAAATAGGGTTTCCCTGCCAAATAACCCATATCTAACCCCAAATTTCCTACGGCCCAAATCTAAAATGCCCCCTTTTCTGTACCCCCCTCCCTTTACTTTCAAGTTCTTTAGGGCGTGGCCCGGGACCGGATGTTCCACGGCCACGGGCCGGTATCAATCATTTTAATGAGTTTTTTTGGGGTATGGAGGTTTAACTGGAATGTTTGGGCCTCTCCCATCAATATAATGTGGAAATTTGCCTAAAACGAGGCTTAAAGGGGGTTTTTCGAGCTAAAATTATTGATGACCAATTTAAAGGATAAGTCCATAATACCAGATTGCACATTTATAAAAAGAGAAAGGAACCGGATGCAGATACTGCCATTTGCTGTGTGGTGTAGTCACTGCAGCTTAGTTCCTGTTCACATGGTTGAGAGATGACCTGCAGTAACCTGGTCTGACCACTTGGTCCGACAAATTATCCAATTGGTTCATCTTAGTGATCTAGTTCCTGAAAATCTTGACGATGGGGCACATTTACTGTTGGATGCATTTCCGTCGGGTTTCCCGACTATTTCTGATTTGCCCTGAATTGCCCCAGGTTTTTGGTGCACGCAATCGGATTGTGGTGTATCAGCGCCGGCTTTCATGCGACACAAATCAGGGGGCGTGGCCGTCGGACAACCCGACTAATTTGGACAAATGGCGGAATTTAAAATTCAAATTGTGTCGCAAGATCAGCACTCACATGCACCGGGAAGAAGAAGGTGAACTCCGGCGGACCTCAGCAAGGAAGCGACACAGGAAGGAAATTGGATGCACGACCTTAGTAGATCGCGGCAGCTCCGAATGCTCGTCAGACATTCCGGATCAGCAGCGTCAACGGGACGGGTAAGTAAATGTGCCCCAATATGTTTTGATCGCTGGCGGATGTTTCATAGTCAAGTGATTTTCTTGCAGTGGCCACTACAGGACAGAAGTGGTATTACAAGCTGACCATTGAAATAAGTGGCTCACCATGTAATGTATGGACTGCATGAGAATTGCTGATACTAGGTATAGAATTACAGGATGTGCCATTCACCGCTGGCAACTCCACCCTTAAAATGACTTTACATAGAATTTCATGACATTATTTAAAACTGAATCCATTAGCGGTGATATATATTTTGCGCGGCTTCTATTGGCAGCTGTCGGAGTGCGGCCGTATACTCAGCAATGAAGACGTATACTATGTATTTAAGTGTATTAAGTCAGTGCTGCCTTTAATTTGGGCTATAATTATCAGTACAGGTTAATTTGCCTTCATTGTGTAAATTATACGTCTGCGCAGAACCTGAGATTTGTTACATTTCGTTCCGATTTCGGAAAAACATGTAATTTACGGAACGGAAAGTACTTTTTAGGAGAAAAGTGATATAGTGCTATACAGTACAGGCGGTCCCCTACTTAAGGACATCCGACTTACAGACAACCCATAGTTACAGACAGACCCCTCTGACCTCTGTGACCTCTGGTGAAGCTCTCTGAATGTTTTACTATAGTCCCAGACTGCAATGATCAGCTGTAAAGTGTCTGTAATGAAGATTTATTGATAATCCTTGGTCCTATTACAGCAAAAAATGTTTAAACTCCAATTGTCACTGGGGCAAAAATTTTTTTCTTCTGGATCTACAATTATAAAATATACAGTTTCGACTTACATACAAATTCAACTTAAGAACAAACCTCCGTATCCCATCTTGTATGTAACCCGTGGACTGCCTGTATATGGGTGTGGGGTGCAAAAGGCAACGGGGTATTGGGTTGGTTGCCCAGCAGAAAACAGTAATTGATTCTTAACCCCTAAACGACTTGGCCCTTTTTTGGTTTTTGCATTTCCATTTTTCACCCCCTCCCTTCAAAAATGTATAAAACTTTTCTATTTTTCCATGTACAGATCTGTATGAGGGCTTGTTTTCTGTGTAATGTATTGTACTTCAAAGTGATGGTATGTAATATTCCATCTCCAAATTCAGTGAAATTGGTGAAAAAAACTGATTTATGCTATTTTGACTTTTTTTTTTACTCCTTTCACTGTGCTCCGCCAATGACACCTCCCCTTTGTTTTTTGGGTCAGTATGATGGGGATACCACGGCTTGGACAGGTATTTAACAGTTGTCTATGCTGGGATTGTGTCGCATGCAATCGTTTTTTGCCGCAGCTGCGCCGGCTTCCATGCCGCACAAATCGGGGGGTGGGCCGTCGGACAATCCAACTGATTCAGACTGAGCGCGGGATTTAACTTTCAAATTGTGTCACAATCTAATGCACTTTACATGCACCACTTAAAAGATGGTGAACTCCTGCGGACCTGAGCGGGGAAGCGACACATGCAGGATATCGGGTGAACGATCTTAGTGAATCGCGGCAGAATGTATTATACACGGACAATGCACTTTGTGTGGCTCCCCCAGTAGCAAGACTGCACAATGTCCACAATGTCTTCCATAAGCCACATTCCATAAGGCACACTGCCCCCCCTACACAGCCACACTGCCCCCCCCTACATAGTCATACTGCCCCCTCCCCCATAGTCACACTGCCCCCTCCTCCTGTAGCCACCACACTGCCCCCTCCTCCTGTAGTCACACTGCCCCCTCCTCCTGTAGCCACACTGCCCCCTCCTCCTGTAGCCACACTGTCCTCCTCCACTCTGGGAAATTAAAAAACTCCCCTTTCCTCGCTCCCCCAGAGCAGCTCCTGCTTCTATGGTACTGTATATGGTGTGTGTATACTGTATGTGTGTATATGCTGGATGTCTGCATATGGTGTGTATGTACTGTATGTGTGTATATGCTGTATGTCTGTATATGGTGTGTGTGTACTGTATGTGTGTATATGCTGGATGTCTGTATATATGTGTGTGTATACTGTATGCATGTTTATGCTGTATGTGTATATGGTGTGTATATGCTGTTTACAAGTATAAATGGAGGCACTAGGAGTATATACAGTATACTATCCGTGCGCCTCCCAGCTTCCTGCCAATACAACAATCCGCTGAAGTGGCATAAACGCTGCATTATTCCAATATGATCATTTGCATCTTTTTCTGAATCATTAATGACCCCAGAGGCGGACGTGCGCCATTAAATCCGAAGACTTTCTATCTGCCCGATGCAACGTGTGAGACGCGAGATATAAATCTTGTGTAAGGCAAATGAGAGATGTCGTGTTATTCTTTATGAAGTTCCGAATCCCCACGGCAATGAAAGAAAATAGTGCTGCTTACCAATGTAAACGATCTTTTCTTCCATATTTTCTCATGTGGGTATATGAATATGAAGCAAAGGATATCTGGAATTATAAGCAAAAGGGCAAAGATTATAGTTTCATCCATGTCCTGGGATTATGATTGGTTTTGAGGGATTGACACGCCCCTGAGGATCTTTTTTTGAATATCAAGGCCCAACCATGAGGACTAGAGTTGAAAGGAAACCTACCATTCAAATTCAAATTAATGCACCCAAAATAAAAACCTTATGATTAAAAAGCATTGCCCTTATGCCTGTGGTTGCTGTCCATGAATGCAATGTTAAAACTTTTTGTAAACTGTTTGTAAACTTTTATGCAACTCACCCAATGAGTCCAATGATAATAATGGAGTCCTGCATATGCAGTGTTCACTGCCTCCCTAGTCCTGATTGACCGGTCTCAATGCTACCAGAACTTAAGGACCGACTGCCAATATTCAACTACACACATATACAATTCAGTAAGAAATACTGGGGCTTATTTACTGAGGGTCCGCGGATCGCACTTCCGTCGTATTTTAGTAGTTTTCAGGATTTGCGCTGGCTTTCATGCGACAGAAATTGGGGGGCGGGCCGTCGGACGTCGCGGAATTTAATATTCAAATTGGGCCGCAACCAATGTACTTACCTGCACCGGGAAGAAGAAGTTGAACTCCGGCGCGCACTGACCTGAGTGGGGAAGCGACGGATGCAGGAAAACGGGCGCACGATCTTAGTGAATCGCGGCAGAGTTTATTCTTGTCGGATAACGCACATCGGGGAACGCGCCAGGGACCGGGTAAGTAAATGTGCCCCATTGTCTTGCTGGAAATTTGAGAGCTTTGTTACATTATTCAGCACTTCATGTCATGTGACCAGGGTGATGTCATCTAAGGTCCTTTACTCCCTAACATTTGCAAAATCTATCACATGTATGTATCTGATCACATGAAATCAACGTATTCCTCCATGGAGGATTGAGAGGAGTAGAAGTCCATGGAGGCATGATGTGATTTTATGTAATGATATACATACATGGGGTACATTTTGCACCCTGGTCACATGACATGAAGTGCTGAATGGTGCGAAGAGGCATGGGATATTGGGAGGAGCTGCTGGACTTGCCAAGCAGCTCTATGCCAAGTAAGAGAAAAAAATTTGATTTTGCGGTGAATGAGGGATACAATTTGTAGCTAAAAGAAGGATGGCATTTAGTTAATAGGGCTCTTTGGGAACCTGTCACTAGCTGTATTTTTGAGAAATGTGGTGACAGGTTCCTTTTAAGAGATTTTCTGGGCAAAATCTTTGTATAGGTCAATAATATGGATACTGCACCTCCTGTGACCCTGAATGGCCACTATAAAAAGAACAATTGGTGTTCTACAATTAATGGTAAAAAACAGCTGATCGGGGGGAGCACAAAGCTTCACACTCCCACCAATCCCCTATTAACCAATCCTGTGGCTTGGTCATACATAGATCACCTTTAAAAACTCCTTTAATAAACTCTGGTCCTTGGTTCATAATTAAGCAAAGCAGTCCAAGATCCTCAGGGGCGGGGCAAGCCCTATTAGCCAATTAGAATTGCTGAAGGCTCATATAGTGTTAACCTGGACGGATTTTTGCCATCCTGAATGAGTCCTGTCGTTGATTCCAATCAGACAACATGGTTTATTACCTGGCCGTCCAAAAAAAATAAATCTCCTGTCCCTTTAAAAGATGAAAATATCCCTTTAAAGCGTTTGCCAGACCAGAAACTCAACTAACTTTGAGGGCACTTAAAAGTTAACTTGATGACAACTGTAAATGGCAGTAAAGAAGACAGAACTCAGGGGGAAAACTTCTCATAACTATATTTAGGTCAAATTATATATGTTTTATCTGCATTCTTTCTTTTCATTGCGCTGTCCCAGCAGGTCTACCTCCACAAGCGCACGCTGTGATTTTCCATTAGGTCTTTATCACCGCTTTTGGCTGTGCTGTCACGTAGACAAAATTGTATAGTAGAGACCCGAACTGTCTGTCTGGTAACGGGGCAATTGACACAGATTACATACATTAGTCTGAGGTAAAACTTTTCTAGTTGCCCATGGAAACCAATCAGAGCTCAGCTTTTATTTAATAAACAGCTGTGGGAAAGTGAAAGCTGAGCTCTGATTGGTTGCGATGGGCAACTAGAGCAATTCTGCTCTCAGACACTTCTGATAAATCTCCCCCCAGTTAATAATCACTGCTGAAAAATGTTGACTAATGTTGTAATATAGCTAAATCTGACTATTGAGGTAGGACACGTATGTACTACAGTATATTATATCTTTTACCTTTGACCCACAGTATTAGGTCCTGCCTATAGCGGGCCCTAAAACAGGGTTAAGGACCAGATCAGGCGCCATTGGAAGTACATTGCTGCCCTCTTACCCACTGCATAATGGGGGCCTATCCACAGTATTCAACTTTCATGAACCCATCTGATGCTGCGGTGGCTACTGACAGCAGCATCTAAGGGGTTGAACAACGAAAATCTCAGGTTGTGTCACAGATGTACCCGCAATTCTTATCGCGGGCACACCCGTGCCCCGGTCCCCCGCTGCCGCTGTCCCCGGCCTGGACTCGCCTTTCCACGCTCCTGGCTGTACTCCTGCTAGGCCGTGCACTCCCACTGCTAGGGCGCGCACGTGCGCCGTCTCTTTAAGACTTAAAGGGCCAGCATCCTCCTAATTGGCTCTTGCTAATCCGGCTCGCCCTTATAATCCGGCACCTCCCTTCACTCCCCGCCGGATCTTCTCCTAGGATCTCCTATGGTTTCCATGCCAGGCTTCCCTTAGCCGTTCCTGTGGAAGAGAAAGCCCATTAGCTTTTCCAGACGCTTTCCTGTGTTCCTGTGTGTCTCCAGCGTTCCCATACGCTCCTGGTGTGTCCTGTGTTCCAGCGTTTCCAGACGCCTCCGTGTCTCCTGCGTTCCCATACGCTCCTGGTGTTCCTGTCTCCAGCGTTACCAGTGTTCCTCCGTGTTCCTGTCTCCAGTGTTACCAGGGTACCTCCGTGTGCTCCTGCCATCTTGTGTCAAGTCTTCAGTCTGTCTCCGTGCTTCCTGCTGTGCCTCCCAGGGTTCCAGTCCAGCGGTGTGTCTAGTCCGTGCCAGCGTTACCAGTGTTCCTCTGTGTTCCTGCTGTCATCTCAGGTTTGGACTGTTTCCTGCATATCCTGTACCTGTACCTCATACCATCTCCCGCGGTGGTCTAGAGGGTCCACTGGTCCACAGACTCATCCCTCTGGACTCTTCCCATAGTGACTTTTAGTTTTGTTGTCTGTGCGACCGTTACAGGTTGTTAGTGTTATGGCGTGCACAGGGTGTGAATGTCTCCCTACCCGTGACACTATAGGATGCATGATGTCCTATTACATCACAGGATGTGGAATATGTTTCTGATTGAAGGACCAGATGCCCCCTGATGATCTCCTTTCACTTCTATGGGACGGGTTACAGGGCAGTTATAACATGGAGCACAGGTTGAGGATGTATATATGTAGTCCTTTCGATCCCCCGATCTTATAACAACTTAAGAGTCCCAACAAATTAAAGGGATTATCCAGAATCAAGCAACATGTAGGCACCAACCATTTAGGGGCACAGTACGGATCCCATAGTGCCCAGTCCCTGCTCATGTCCTGGAGAAAAGACAAATTACTTGATTCATTCTATTGTCTTTCAGCCATGACGAGATGAAATCCTCATTGATTGGATTATTGCTGTATATTCATAAGCCTCTCTTTCCTCATCAACCTTCCAGATGGGGGAAATGCACACTTTATAGTCCCAATATATATATCCCCCAATAACACATCAGCTGGTTTTCATAACCTCTTATTTTGGGTGCTGAAGATATTGGGGGTCATTTATTAAGGGCCTGATTCGCGTTTTCCCGACATGTTACCCGAATATTTCCGATTTGCGCCGATTTTCCCTGAATTGCCCCGGGATTTTGGCGCACGCGATCGGTTTGTGGCGCATCGGCGCTGGCATGCACGTGACGGAAATCGGGGGCGTGGCCGAACGAAAACCCGACACATTGGTCGCACGGGCCATACTCACATGCACCACGATGAAGACGATGAACTCCGGGGCACCTTGGCGGACTTCGGCGCAGCAGCGACACCTGGTGGACATCGGGTGCAGGACCTTCATGAATCGCCGGAAGACCCGAACGCTCGTTGGAGAAGCCGCCGCTGGAACGCGAATGGACCGGGTAAGTAAATGTGCCCCATTGTGTTCCTGGTTGCACGTTGGGATTTGGTGGTGGGGGGCTGGTATCTAGAAAAGTTGAGCAAAATGAGGTTAGTGTCGCTTCTGAGGTCATACGGCATTGTACGTATACAAATATATATATATATATATATTATACAGTACAAGGCAGGAGCCAGGACCACCCGTATTCTGTACATACAGCGAGAAGGATCCAATACAGTACCATACTCTACAATCAGGGATCCACCAGACACCTTCATGACTGTATTCTGTTTTCCGGAGAGTAGTATCCAGGACTAGCCGACACTTACATTGCTGTAGTTCCGATTTACAGACAATGGGATCCATCACTGATGGTAACTTCCAATATATTTACAATATTCTACATGCAATGAACCTTCAGACACCTTCAATACTATATTTTGTATGTACAGGTAGGTTCCCGGGCAGTGGCGTATTTTGAAGCTGATGGGCCCCAGTGCTAAGTCTGTACCAGGCCCCTCACTTTAACGTATGGTTTATTGTACTATTGTACTAACGTATGGTTTATTGTACTAGTCTTCTCATAAGGCACCTTATGGGCCACCTAAGCTTCTTGGGCCCAGTTGCAACCACACCCGAAAAAGAAAAAACATCCAGTGAGCGGCAGTTCTGTGGGCAGAAATGCCTTGTTGATGCCAGAGGTCAGAGGAGAATGGGCAGACTGGTTCGAGCTGATAGAAAGGCAACAGTGACTCAAATCGCCACCTGTTACAACCAAGGTAGGCAGAAGAGCATCTCTGAACGCACAGTACGTCCAACTTTGAGGCAGATGGGCTACAGCAGCAGAAGACCACACCGGGTGCCACTCCTTTCAGCTAAGAACAGGAAACTGAGGCTACAATTTGCACAAGCTCATCGAAATTGGACAGTAGAAGATTGGAAAAACGTTGCCTGGTCTGATGAGTCTCGATTTCTGCTGCGACATTCGGATGGTAGGGTCAGAATTTGGCGTCAACAACATGAAAGCATGGATCCATCCTGCCTTGTATCAACGGTTCAGGCTGGTGGTGGTGGTGTCATGGTGTGGGGAATATTTTCTTGGCACTCTTTGGGCCCCTTGGTACAACGCCACAGCCTACCTGAGTATTGTTGCTGCCCATGTCCATCCCTTTATGAGCACAATGTACCCTGTAACATCTGATGGCTACTTTCAGCAGGATAATGCGCCATGTCATAAAGCTGGAATCATCTCAGACTGGTTTCTTGAACATGACAATGAGGTCACTAGACACAAATGGCCTCCACAGTCACCAGATCTCCATCCAATAGAGCATCTTTGGGATGTGGTGGAACGGGAGATTCGCATCACGGATGTGCAGCCGACAAATCTGCGGCAACTGTGTGATGCCATCATGTCAATATGGACCAAAATCTCTGAGGAGCTTCCAGCACCTTGTTGAATCTATGCCACGAAGAATTGAGGCAGTTCTGAAGGCAAAAGGGGGTCCAACCCGTTACTAGCATGGTGTACCTAATAAAGTGGCCGGTGAGTGTACTTTACAGTACTGTATATACAGGGGGTAGGATCCAGGACCACCGAACACCTTTATTGCTATATTCTGTATATACAGGGGGTAGGATCCAGGACCACCAGACACCTTTATTATAGTACTCCATATATAGAGAGAGCAGGATGCAGGACTACCTGACACTTCCATCTCTGTATTCTAGATTTATAGACGATGGTCACTTCCAATACCCAAGGCCATACTCTACAAGCAACCATCCTCCAGTCAGATTCATTACTATATTCTGTATATCCAGGGGGTAAGATCCAGGACCACCAGGCACCTATAATACTTTACTCTCTATCTACAGAGTGTAGGATCTAAGGCTCAATGGTCATGTCCAATATTCACCACCATAGAAGAGCAATATTCCGGACCACCAGTCAACAACATTATACTTTACATACAGAACCACCAGACACCTTTATTTCTGTATACTGTATATAGAGAGAGCGGGATCCAGGACTACCTGACACTTCCATTGCTTTATTCTGGATTTACTGATGATAGGATCCATCATTGACGGTCACTTCCCTCATCCTCTCTCATACTCTACATACGAAGACAAAATTCATGATAACAGAATCCTAGATATTTGCAACAGGTCAATACCCAAGTCCCTCGTTGTCCCTCTGTCTATAGGGAACATCGTGTGCACATTTTTCAGAAACTCCTTTTGCCTTAATTCATTTCTTCCTATAAATGACGTTCCTTTTTTTTCCAATTTCGAATCTCAGCAGAAATTGATTTATCGCTGCCCATGCAAACTATAGGGAATAGAGAGCGTCTGAACTTTCACCCCCGTCTGCGGCTAATGTCTTATTATTTGCCTTGGAATTGATCATTTGTCTGCATTTGTTCATATATGAAATAAATCACTCCTACATAGAGCGAGCTGATTGGCTGCCAGTCTCCGCTAAACGCATCTCACTTTATTACCGCGACTCCGATCCTCTCCGCGGTATCCGGTGGCGGTATAATGAGCTAGTTTATCTTCCATCTAATGTCAGATTACTCTTAATTAAATATTATGGCTTCCACTAATTACATTGCATGATACGCTGAGCGTAGACGGAAATATAGCGCAGACCGTGGAATTACTATCCGGAATTTCTCCTTCCTTACATCTAATCTTCATACAGATAGATCTAGATAGGTGTGTGAAGCGATAAACGGCATTTTGAGAAAATAAAGTGCCATTGCAACGTGTCACAAAGTGATAACCCATATGTGTCTATGTGTGGCCACCCAGTGGTTGTGTTGTGCACTGCAGCCTGTTTTTTTTTTTTTGTATTTTGTTGTATTGAATTGGTTTGAAGAAATATTCCAGTCTCTAATCAAATTTGAGCTTGGTTATGGGTGGACATATTGATCCTTTCCCAGCATGCAATATTTACTGCAAATGTTAACCCCTACATGTCATGCAGTAGTCTACATCGCTTATACACTTATAGGATATCACAAATACTTAAAGACACTCATTAGTGGTATTTAAGACTGGTACTAGGAGGTGTGTGGCTTTAGTACGCCCCCTTCTTTGGCTGATGCCACCATGTTCTTGGAGGTCTTAAAGGGGTTGTCTAGATAACCTAACCAAGTTTTTAGTCTAGCTGCAAATACGCTTTGCATTGTGGTCAAGAGGAATTATGAACCATTGATCTTGCAAATGTGTTTCAGTTCATAACATTTGTAGGTTGACTAGTGTGTTGCGGGGAAGCGACACATGCAGGATATCGGGCGCACGATCTTAGTGAATTGCGGCACAGGGCATTATGCACTTTCTGTGAACGCCGCAGGCGGGTAAGTAAATGTGCCCCAATGTGCAGCATAATATGCACATCCTCCATACTTCAGTGTAAAAGGTCAGATGGCCGGGGCCCCCTGACACTGCAGGCCCTATAGTTGCTGCTATGACTGCTATCATTGTAGTTACACCCCTGATTTTAGTGAAGAACTGCATGTATAAACTTTAGGCTGTTTCTTCAATGATCATAACTTGTTCAGGCTACGAGGTTATGGGGTACCAAAGCCAGCGTAAATCATGAAATACAAGAGAGAGGTTAAAGGACAACTACCAGCAGGATGGAAGAATGTATGCAAATGAGCCTGAGGGGCTCCAGGCTCCATTAAATGGGTTTTCCGATTAAGACAAGGTAAGCCCTATCAAGATAGGGCTTAACTTGCTGATCAGTGGGGGTCTCAGGGCTGGGGGGTCTTAGCGCGGTGCTCGGCGATCTCGTCAGGTCCATAGAGATTAATAGATCAGAACGGTCATGAGCGGCAGAGGAGCGGCGAGGGGGCGGTCAGACCGAGAACCCACTGATCAGCATGTTAGCAACTTGCCTTCGTGGGAAAACCCTCTCAAACACCTATGGATCCTGGAGCCCCTCAGGCTCATTTGTATACAGTCCTTCATCTTGGTGGTAGATGCCCTTTAAGGTGTTTTTTCCGACTTTTCTAAGATTATTTTCTATCAGTAGTATTCTAGAACATCCAGGTGGAACACTAGAAACAAGCCAGGAGGGATCTCTTGGCATCGCATCCTCTATCTCAGCCTTTCCCTTTAAGACATTGAGCACATAATTGCTTCTCCCAGGATTGTGTATTTATTGCTTTTCTGAGAAACCTTGCAGCGCAGCTGAGAAAACGCATCAGGATGGACGTGGCTATATTTAGAAGGCCTGGAATGTATATACGTTGCATCGCAGACACCTGGAACAATTGTCTCCCTTACACTTTAATGAATTAACCTCCGTCACTCCTGACAAGTCCTCCTCGGATCCTGGCATCGTTTCATTTACTTAGCTCCGATTCTAAATTTTAAGGCAGATTTAGTTGAGAATTTGACTCGGTGCTGCCCAAATGTTATTATCCAATTCCCCTCGCAGATGCTATTTATAGTGCGCTCTTTTAGGCTCTTGTGTCTTTATTCTCTTTGATCTTCTCTCTTTCCTCTGTTAACTTGTCATTGTAATTATTTTCCTCCTGAATACGAGTTCACTGAGTTTGAATGAATGTAGGAGAAGCGGGGTTGGGGAGGGGGGGGGGCGGGGGCGATTAGGAATATTTGAAGAGTCAGGTAGGATGTTATAAAAAATTTTTGAATATTTCCTTTATTTTATACATAGTTTACATTGTTGATACGTGGAAACCATCAGTAAGTAGAGGAAAATGCTATCTTAAAGGGGTCCTTATTTAGTCTTTGAAATAAGGACTGTATGTCGGCCATATTTCCACAACTCGAAGCTGACTCGGACCTGGACTTACAGCATCATAGTCATCTATGATAATGTGGATCACTGACTCCCACCTTGGACTACAGCCCCAAATTATAATCATCCTTTCAGTACGGTACAGTCAGGGGCGTAACTAGGAGAGGCGGGGCCCCATAGCAGGTTTCTGAATTGGGCCTCCCATCCCCCTTAAAAAAACACATTAATATACTTGTATATACAATACATAGACATACAGCATAAACATACATAAGGTATACACACACCACATATACATACATCCAGCATATACACACATATACATACAGTACCATATACACCCATGCTGCATATATCAGATATTGCCCACACAAAGCATATACACACATACATACAATATCATATACATACATCCAGCATATACACACATACATACAGTACCATATACACCCATGCAGCATATATCCACTATTACACAGACATTTACAGCATATACACACATACATACAGTACCATATACACCCATGCAGCATATATCCGATATTACACACACATAAAGCAAATACACACATACATACAGTACCACTATACACCCCTGCGCTAATCCAATTTACATACAACAGACAGACACAATACACACATACATACAGTACCATATACACCCATGCAGCATATATCCGATATTACACACACATAAAGCAAATACACACATACATACAATATCATATACAGACATACAGCATATACACATCACATATACACACATACATTATAAACACCACACACAGACATACAGCATACATCCAATACATGCCCAATACCCCAGATGACAGGACCCCACACACTGTGGGCCCCATAGTGGCCGCTACCCCTGTAGTTATGCCCTTGGGTACAGCAGTGTCAGCAGCAGGGACTCCTAGCTGTCCTACGGTGTAAATGGCATTAGGTGGAGAAAAATAAAGCATACTTACCCTGCTCCCATTCCATGTTCCCTTATCACTCCTTATATGGTTTTTGGTCCTCATAGGACCCCTTTAGCCAATAAAGGACAATAAAAAAAGCGACCTCCCATGGTCAATGAAATTGACTTCCTGTTACCCAAGGAGGCTACTTAATGGTTGAATTGAGTCCTGTAACCCCCTAGAACTTCCAGGTAGCCACAGTGCAAAATACCAGACCACCGCTTGACCCATTCCCGTAAGAGTTTTCTCCAATCCTCTCCAGGTGTAAGGCAGTGTCTATTCCACAAAATTGATATTTGTGGAACAAATCCATTAGACAGTCAACCTTAAAAAATTACCCAATTGCTGAAGATCCTACAAATAGGAACATTGGATGATAATGAGTTCCTCTGTAACCCGCGTGAATAGAGTAGTGTTGCGCATGCGCACCCCCACTCTACTCAATCTCTATGAGACCGATGAAGATACCTCAGCTTTAAATAGCCATAATTTCAGACATACTTCTCTATTTCTTGTAGGTTTGTGGCGGACCTTCCCAACCTGTTCAGCCGGTGGTACTTCCGAAGCCCGTACAGCTAGTTCAACATGTCATCCACACTCCAATTCAACCTAGTTGCCCAGGGAGAGGCAAAATGGCCAAACTCCTGAATCCAGAGGAGATGACTTCGAGAGATTACTACTTTGATTCTTATGCCCATTTTGGAATACATGAGGTAGGTACAAAATATAGTCAGAGGCGTATGTGGAAATATTTGGCCGAGTGGTTGGGTTGTGAATTAGCTCAAATTTGGCTAAGGATCACAATTTCTGAAACTAAGGAAAGGGTCGATACATCTGACCAGCTGAGCTGTAATACCAGACACATCTTCTAGACAAGCGCGGGGCTGTTCAACAAAAATTGAAGACGAGTAGAGAAGGTGGGACTAAGGGTTCTCGTTCAGATTCGGTCACATTGCCGGATTGGTGGTGGAACAGCCAATCCGGCAAATTGAAGCCCCTAACAACTTGCCATGATTATGATCGACCAGGGGGGTAGCTAGAGGCATCAATTTACCAGATTGGCCGTTCAGCCGCCGATCCAGCAATGTGTTTGGGTCACAAAGCCAAACCGGACGGGAATATCAGGTCCGCTCATCTCTACACGCAAGTTTTCTCTTCCAGTACTTACTTCAAAAACAGCAATTTTCCGATAGCACATAACATGTGCAAATGAAACGTTCTCCACTAAATCTCCGGAACGTGGGGGTTTTTTATGATAAATGAGTCTTCGCTTTTGATCCTATCTGTTTTCTCCACTTTCGGTAAATATCTTTTTTGGATAAACCAGCAAAATGTTGTTCCCAATAATATCTGTGAAATGACTAGATTAATCTAAGCAGATGTCTCTCATCCTCCAAAAGGCCGAGCTCTAGAAATAGAGATTAACCATAAAAGCGTAAAATAAATAAAATAGGGACGGGCAACAGATGATAAACCGGACAGAGAAACACAAATTTATTCTAAATGTCAGCTAAGGGAATCTGTGCCGATTTCGAGTCCTTGAAAGGATTTTTTTTTTTTGCCATATAAAACTTGTATTTATTTGTGTTTTGGCTCTTTAAGAGGTTGTCTCATCACAGACCACTCCTTAAAATGGGAGTGGCTACAATGATCAGTCGATCACTAGGATCTGACTCAACAAAATGAGTAATTTTGGGGGATGAATTGGTGATACATGGCTATGCTAGAAGTTTTTTTTTACATGACTTACAGGCAAGGGTTCCAAGTTTGTGCGAGAATTGGAAGAATAGACCCTACTGCAAAGATTTATAGTTGGTGGAGCAGGTAAAAGGTCATCTTTTAGGGAACACCTGGATGAAAATTTTCATCGCTAATCATGGTCTCCTCCTTTTTTTGGCTCCGATTCCCAGTTCTTGCTTTATGTTGGCCACCAGACAACTCTCCTCTGCTCTGAGTTGGTCCATTCAAAAGTAAGGAGACGTGTGTGTCTGAGACTACTGTATCCTGTCTTGATGCCCCTCCCACTGCTCTTAGATGGACCAGCCCAGGACAGTGGGAGTGTCTCAGACTACCTGCAAATTAATTAATGCAAAATTAATATACGGTAAAATAGTTTACAAATCTGGTGTGCATTTTAAATAAATGAAGAGGACACTTTGGTTCTAGATGCAACTATACTCCTCCCAGAACCCAAAGACTTTGGTTTCCCGAAGGTTTTGCAAAAACTCTCCACCAACTAAGAACAGCCATGCATCACCACCCACAGAATCAAGTAAGAACTACCAATCTGTTAATCCTTTCCGTGTCCGGGCCGGGTGAGGGTCCCCATGGTTCTAGATGTTCTGCTCCTGATTAGGACCACCCATCTCAGTAGAGATCCTCATTAGCATATTGGGTGCCAAAGCAAATTATGCACATTTCTCGGGAATGTCGGGGGCTAGTAAAAAAAAAATTCAACTGTGCCCGAATCGGTGGAGCAGCACCTACTAAAAGATGCAAAGAGTCGGAGTTGTCGGAGAGGTGAGAGGTCTTCTTTAAAGGGAACCTGTCACCAGTATACCCCGATTTTAGCCCTCCACACTTCCCCATAGAGCATTGCATGTACACTACTAAACATCTTTTGTTGCATTCCCCGCATTCATCTGCGCAGCGCCAATACTGGGCGCATGCGCAGATGAATGCGGGGACCTTGCGGCCGGCACTGCTTCATCTGCGCATGTCTGTGCGCACGGCACAAGCGATGCTGACCGCGCAGGCGCGAGAATGCCAGACGCGGTCAGCGAGAGTTGCGGCAAGCAGGCGGGACGCGAGTAGGTGACGTGAACAGTAGGGCCGAGCCAGGGGGCAGTAATATTGATTTGAAAATGAGGCACTGAGGAGACGTTTCCCGAGGGTGGGGGGGAATACACTCCTCTTCAACCCCGCCCATTTGGCGACTGGAGTAGTCAAACAGCACAGGTCTTTCAAAGGTAAAATATAAGTTATTTTTTTCTCTGTAAAGCCGATTTTTGCAACAAAAGATGTTTAGTAGTGTACATGCAATGCTCTATGGGGAAGTGTGGAGAGCTAAAATCGGGGTATACTGGTGACAGGTTCCCTTTAAGAGCAGAACCACCCATTAATGGAAGCCTTTCGACGTCCATCGTGTTGGAGGTATTGAATAGAGAATCCCTATGCAACTTAATGTATGCAAATTAATATTGCAAAGAGCAAGGGTTAGGAAGTCACTTGGCCATGCCCCCCCCCTCTTCTTAATGTATTCTTCCAATTAAAGCGATAAAGCATCTCAATGAAAACGAGCCAACGCGCCAACGACGCGAGCCAGACCAATACAGATAATGTCTGTCTACGTATTGATGCCAATAATCCCCGGATTCTGATTTATTCATCACGCTCTGCGGCAATGACTTCTCTTCCGTGGAACGTGTCCACCCTTAGACGGATCGTAAGTCATTGGTTTCTCTCTACCCGTTTTTTTTGGGATTTGCTTAAATCGCCATTTTATTAAGTCTTTATGTTTATATAGTAAAATCAATTCTCTATAAAAGGCCATTTTCGGAGGAGGTGTCTTTACAAATCGCAATTATTCTTTTGGGCGAAGGGGAAGATTTCGGATTGGGAGGGGAATGCGGAAGAAGAGTTGGCAGCAGTCGTTGCAACTTATCAATGTGTAATTATTTTAAGTGCAGGAGGATATATGGGATTGGCCGTGTCAGCTCTTTTGGATTTACATTATATATATATATATATATTCCCAAAAGAAAATTTGATTAAATTAATGTATTTGGAATTCTTAATGTACTTCGATCCAAATTAGATTGAATGTTGACCTGGAGTGACCTATGATTGGCGAATAACTTGGGGATATCCTTTCACAGTCACAAATCACTGGTGGTTTGCTCAATAGGATTCAACAAAGAGAGTCTGAAAGACCCTTCATAAATGGAGCCAAGAGGTAGACAGGGGTTAATATCTGTAGGGCTTTCTTCAGCCGTCATACAATTATCTCCTGTAAAGAAATCGTTGAGCTGGATTTCTCTGCCAGAGATTCCATTTTTTGGTTGCTCTTTTAATACTACTGTGGTTTCTTGATGTTTGGCTTCTTTGTTTGTTCCCTGACGTTAATTATTTTACTATGCTTATGTCTCCTATCAGGCCGGATCACTCAGGCTTGGTTACAGGTTCCAGATATTGAGCTGGACTTCTCTGCCAGAGATTACATTTTTGTTGCTCTTTTACTACTTCTGTGGTTTCTTTATGTTTGGTTGCTTTTCATAGGGTTAATCGTCCAATTTTGTCCAAATCTAAACGTGAAAGTGCTGTTGGGGCTTTAGGTAACCCCCCACCCCCCCTTCACCGGTAAAACCCCTACCAGTGTTACCTGGTAAATGCTGGAGGCATTCATATGCTAGTGGCGCATGCGCACCACCATTTTACCAAGGTTTGATGCTCCCTGTGGCATCATCCGGGAACAACGTTCCTAGAGTAAATGGTGGCATGTGGTGGCATTTAAAGAGTTATCAACAGTGATCACAGGTGTCACTGGTTGGGGGGGGGGGGGGGGTTGAGCATGAACGCCTAACCCAGGCTTCTGACCTTGCTGTTCGGGACCACTTATTGCTACTCCTCACCATTTGCCTAGTATAACAGCTTGTGCCAAGTCTGGCTGTAGAATGTTCCGTTTGCTGGACCAATCTATCTGGTCACTAGGGGTTCAACCACTGGGGCCATGACCAGATTATGGGTGGTGGGGGCCCCTTTGTTTTAAAATAAAGTAAATACAACTTCCCCCAAGAACATACTCCTGTGGAGTTGTATCCCTTCACACTCCTTCTGCTCTGACTTGAGGGCAATGACTGCTCCTTTTTTAACTGTTATGTTTAGAATTCGGAATGCACGATGGAGGACCCAGACCTGACCCACAAAGCACCGCCCACTCACTCACAAGGCTCCGCCTCATTTACACATGCGGCTGAGACTAGGAGTAAGGATTGTACAGGGAGTTAATAGTACTGCATAGTACTGTATTGTTGTCCATCGGAGGCAGACAGGATGGTGGGGGCCCCCTCCTCCTGGTCACTGGTGAGGGCCCTGGTACTCACGCTCCAGATGCCCTCCCTATAATCTGGCTGTGACCTGGGCCCAAAGTAAACATGAAAGCAGGGGACAGCAATTCTCTATCGGAACAGAGCAGTAATGTGCATGCCCAATAAGTGGGAGATCCAGTGTCTGTCTTGGAATTCCCATGGAAGAGAATTGAGCGAGGGTCGAGCATGCTCACAATTGTGCCATCTTGATGGAGGGCTCAGAAGCCCTTGACTCCGGGGGGTCCCAACAGCCTATAAAGGAGGGATCAGGACTCCTGATTCAGGAGCATAACTATAGATTATGCACCCAGAGGTTGGAGGGTGCTCGAAAGCTCTCCAATGTTCCAAAGCCTAATTTTTAACCCATTCTGTTTTTAGGAAATGTTGAAAGATGAAGTTCGGACATTGACTTACAGGAACTCCATGTACCACAACAAACACGTATTTAAGGATAAAATTGTCTTAGATGTTGGCAGCGGGACTGGAATTCTCTCTATGTTTGCAGCAAAGGCAGGAGCAAAAAAAGTGTACGGGGTGAGTAACTGTCCTTAGATGAAGATTTTTTTTCACCGTTTTTCAGCAAATTTTGTTGGGCACGTTAGTTTCTATTTTGCTGCAATTTTCAACTTCTGCATTAACATACTGAAGATTTGAAGTAAACATAATGGGGGTCATTTACTAAGGGCCCGATTTGCGTTTTCCCGACGTGTTACCCGAATATTTCCGATTTGCGCCGATTTTCCCTGTATTGCCCCGTGATTGTGGCACATTGGCGCCGGCATGCGCGCGACGGAAATCGGGGGGCGTGGCCGAACAAAAAAGCGACGTATTCGGAAAAAACGCCGCATTTAAAAACGGAAAATGTGTTGCGGAGCTTGCACTCACCTTCACTCAGCCGGCCTCGGTGTATTCAAGTGCGTTCCGATGCTTTTCAGCGCAGCAGCGCCACCTGGTGGACGGCGGAGGAACTGCCTTAGTGAATCCCGGCCGGACCCGAATCCAGTGCAGAGAAGGCGCCGCTGGATCGCGAATGGACCGGGTAAGTAAATCTGCCCCAATGTGTGACTGCAGAACATTGCATTTGGGGGCCGCGGGACATTTCATTATTTGGGGGTCTGCAGGATATTTCATTATTTGGTGGTCTGCAGGACATTTCATTATTAGTCTAGTCCTCGAGAGCATCACAGGGTTAACTCATTGCTAGGGGTCAGCGGACCCATTCTGGTTCAGATTCAACTGAGTTCGACCTGAAAGTTCTGTTGGGGATTGGGTCCCCCCCCCCCCCACTGGTAACACCCCCACCGGTGACACATATATGAGTCCTGTCTGTATTGACATAGGAAGAGAGGTCTCAAAGTAAATATTAGTTTAGGGGGGGTGGGCAGGAAAGAGTCAGACAAGTGGAGTAAGAAGGATTTTTCCCTAATAAGATATATTACAAAGTTTCACATATTTGCCTGAACTGTTGACTTATGCGGAGTTTGTTGTAAACTTTGTGCCCCTGTTGTCCCCCCTGCAGAGGTATTTGCATTGCATTATAGTCTTTAGAACAGATTCAGTATGTGCCGGATTCCGGATTCCCTCGCTCTTCCCATTCCGGCACTTAGTATTCCAGCCTTCAGACGATCAGCGCAGATATTAAAGCTGCAGATGCACGGCCGCAATTATCCATCAGGTTATGGCCCCTCCGGGACGATAAATCCATTCCAGCTCCACGACGCCCCCCGTGATCTGACTGCGGATTTCCTTCCTTGTTATGAGGGAGATGTTCCCGTCGTGTTCCCTCCCGCCCTGAGTGCACCGCGATTTACCGCCGCTGTACAATGGCGAATATTATATTCCACGGATCCGAGAAGATTGCACATCCATGTAGGGGCCCGCACTTACCGCTCAGCATATTATCCGTATCCATCCGGAATATAGAAGGTTTCCTTAATATAAGGATATCATGTAAGAATATCGGAAATGTAGCTTCATCTTAATGGCTGTATCCAAACCCCAGATATTCTTCTCCGCTCATCCCCCCCCCCCAAAAAAAAAACATTAGGATATAGTTCGGGGAATAGGATAGCAATGATACATCTTTTCTGAAAAGGCAGCTTAGATACAGCAGCTCAGCTCTATGTAAGGTGGATGTATATATAATGGCAGCTTAGATACAGCAGCTCAGCTCTATGTAAGGTGGATGTCTCCGTGCTGCTGTTCCCACGATGTCTCCGTGCTGCTGTGCCCACGATGTCTCCGTGCTGCTGTGCCCCCGATGTCTCCGTGCTGCTGTGCCCCCGGTGTCTCCGTGCTGCTGTGCCCCCGGTGTCTCCGTGCTGCTGTGCCCCCGGTATCTCCGTGCTGCTGTGCCCCCGGTGTCTCCGTGCTGCTGTGCCCACGATGTCTCCATGCTGCTGCCCCGGTGTCTCTGTGCTGCTCCCCGGTGTCTCTGTGCTTCTCCCTTGTGTCTTTGTGCTGCTCCCCGTGTTCTTCAATGTGTTCTTCACATACTGTTCTGCACGTATCTCCCGACAAGTAAGCAGATGTGCCGAACATCTGTAATCTATTCTTCACTGTCTTTTTCACTTAAATGATCCTGTGTTCACTGTTTTTATTCTATTCTTCACTGTTCTTCACTGAGTATTTTTAATTAAATGCTCGATCTCGAGCAGGGGAAATACTCGTCCGAGCAATGAGCCGTTTCGAGTACCTTAATACTCGAAAGAGCATCAAGCTCGGACGAGTATACTCGCTCATCTCTAGTTAATGCCCAATAAATATTTTGATACAATATTGCAGGGCAGGAAGATAGAGGATAAGGCATAGGAGGCAGGTAGAGTAGATCCAGGACAGTCACATGTTTTTTTTTAATTTTTTGGGACTTTTTAGGTGAAATAAGAGACTTTGCAAATCGAAGTACAACTGACCCCATGCTGAGTTCCTTAAATGGACCTAAAAAAAATCTAAAAACCTGCAAAACAGAGACAAAGGAAAAAAACGACACGTATCCCAACAGCAAATTTAGAAAGATACATAACATTGCAAAAGTATCTGACTGCAGCAAAAGGAAACCAAAGATACACGAGCCCCTGGGAGTCAGAACCAGGACCGTGGACTATGAACAGACAGATCCAACAGCACACCCGGAGCAGGTAAGAAGGAAGGTTCTGGATTCTCGTTTCTGTGACTCCACAAGTTGAGAGAATCCGCCATAAAAGTTTGTGGAGAATATTTTTGCTATTTGCGTTGGGATCTCGCACACAGATTATGAAATGAAATTAATGAGACAAATAAGAATAAAAAAGTACAAAACCCGCGACCCATTGTCCCTCTCCGCCTGCCGAATAGAAGATAAGACGATATCGAGAAGAGAAGATTTCAATAGACTGAAGGCTTCATTATCTGAGATCACACATCAGGAAACGTGTGAATTAGGAGACGGCTCCTCCTGACGCTCCGCTGATGGCATCGGACATGTTCCCAGAACTTTCTTGTCCTTATCACGACCCGAAAAACTCGGAAACTTTACCATCTGCATCTGATTCAGGGAAAAACCCGACTGAGTGTCAGAGGGGAAGGTCAGGACCAGAACCAGGACTAGGAAGGTCAGGACCAGAACCATGACTAGGAAGGTCAGGACCAGAACCAGGACTAGGAAGGTCAGGACCAGAACCAGGACTAGGAAGGTCAGGACCAGAACCAGGACTAGGAAGGTCAGGACCAGAACTGGGACTAGGAAGGTCAGGACCAGAACTGGGACTAGGAAGGTCAGGACCAGAACTGGGACTCACAGGCAAACGTATCGCTTACAGCCCCGGGGGACGTTCCCTCCTGCACATCATTACCTTCCAGCAGATCACATGATGCAGGACTAGAGGTCAGGGGTCATTGTAAGGGGCTTCATAAACTAGCGGTACAGGCCCAAAGATGTGCTTTTCTTTCTTACTATAAAACACTATGGGGCAGAATTACTTACCCGGTCCATTCGCGATCCAGCGGCGCGTTCTCTGCGGTGGATTCGGGTCTTCCGGCGATTCACTAAGGCAGTTCCTCCGACGTCCACCAGGTGTCGCTGCTGCGCTGAAGTCCGCAGAGGTCCACCAGAGTTCACGATCCGTTGCTAGGTGAAGGTAAGTGCGAGTCCAGCGACACTTTTTTTTAAAAATCCGGCGGTTTCTCCGAATCAGTCGGGTTTTCGTTCGGCCACGCCCCCGATTTCGGTCGCATGCATGCCAACGCGCCACAATCCAATCGCGTGCGGCAAAAACCCGGGGCAATTCAGGGAAAATCGGCGCAAATGCAAATATTCGGGTAACCCGCCGTAAAAACACGATTCGGGCCCTTAGTAAATGACCCCCTATATATAATGACAGCTTAGATACAGCAGCTCAGCTCTATGTAAGATGGATGTCTATATAATGGAACTTAGATACAGCAGCTCAGCTCTATGTAAGGTGGATGCCTATAAAATGGCAGCTTAGATACAGCAGCTCAGCTCTATGTAAGGTGGATGTCTATATAATGGCAGCTCAGATACAGCAGCTCAGCTCTATGTAAGGTGGATGCCTATATAATGGCAGCTTAGATACAGCAGCTCAGCTCTATGTAAGGTGGATGACTATATAATGGCAGCTCAGATACAGCAGCTCAGCTCTATGTAAGGTGGATGCCTATATAATGGCAGTTGATACAGCAGCTCAGCTCTATGTAAGGTGGGTGCCTATATAATGTCAGCTTGGATACAGCAGCTCAGCTCTATGTAAGGTGGATGCCTATATAATGGCAATAGGCATCCACCTTACATAGAGCTGAGCTGCTGTATCAAGCCTGACATTATATAGGCACCACCTACATAGAGCTGAGGCGGCTGTGTATCAAGCTGCCATTATATAGGTCATCCACCTTACATAGAGCTGACGGCTGTATCTAGCTGCCATTATATAGTCATCCACTTACATAGAGCTGAGCTGCTGTATCTAAGCTGCCATATATAGGCATCCACCTTACATAGAGCTGAGCTGCTGTATCTAAGCTGCCATTATATAGACATCCACCTTACATAGAGCTGAGCTGCTGTATCTAAGCTGCCATTATATAGGCACCCACCTTACATAGAGCTGAGCTGCTGTATCCTAAGCTGCCTTATATAGCATCCACCTTACATAGACTGAGCTGCTGTATCTAAGCTGCCATTATATAGCACTCCACCTTACATAGAGCTTAGCTGCTGTGATCTAAGAAGCTCCATTATATATCATCCACCTTACTAGAGCTGAGCTGCTGTATCTAGCTGCCATTATAATAGACATCCACCTTACATAGAGCTGAGCTGCTGTATCTAAGCTGCCATTATAGGCATCCACCTTACATAGAGCTGACTGCGTATCTCTAAGCTGCCATTATATTATACATCCACTTATCATAGAGCTGAGAGCGGCTGTACCTAATGCCTTTCGAAAAAGATGTTCATTGCCTCCTATTCCCGTTTGTCCGAACTAATCCAATGTTTTTTTTTGGTGGGGGGAGTAGGAGCATTAGTAAGAATATTGGGGTTTCTGAGATAAGACCTTAAGATGAAGCGTACTTCCTATTCTAATGCCATATTCCTATATTAGGAAATTCTATATTCCGGATGGATACGGTATATGCCTGAAAAAAGCGCAAGTGGTTAAGTGCGGCGCCCCTAGAATGGATGTGCAATCTTCTCGGATCCGTGGAATATATATATTCGCCATTGTACAGCGGCGGTAAATCGCTGGTGAACGCAGAGGCGCGGGGGAACACACGGAACATCTCCCTCATAAACAAGGAAGGAATACCCATCAATCACGGGGGGCGTGTGGAGCTGGAATGGATTTTCGTCCCGGAGGGCATAAACTGATGGAACTTGCGGGCCGTTGCAACTGCAGCTGTTAATATCTGCGCTGAGCGTCGTGAAGGATGGAATACTAAGTCCGGAATGGGAAGAAGAAAGAAAACGAGGAACCGGAATCCGGCAACATACTGATCTGTTCTAAAGACTATAATGCATGCAAATACCCTTGCAGGGGGGCAACGGGCACAAAGTTTCCCAACAAAACTCCGCATAAGTCACAGTTCAGGCACAATATGTGAACTTCGTAATATAATCTTTTAGGTGAAAAATATCCTTCTTCCATTTTTTGGTCTGTACTTTCCGCCACCACCCCCCCTAAAACTAATATTTACTTTGAGACCTCTCTTCCTATGTTCAATACAGGAACAGGATCATATATGTGTCCACCGGTGGGGGGTTGTTTTACACAGTGGGGGGGGGGGGACCCATCCCCAACAGAATTTAGGTCGAACTCAGTTGAATCTGAAACCAGAATGGTCCGCCTGACCCACCCACTAGCAATAGTTAACCGCTGTAATGCTCTCGAGGACCTAGACTAATAATAAATGTCCTGCAGACCACCAAATAGAGAAATACCTGCATACCCCCAAATAATGAAATGTCCGCGGCCCCCAAATCAATGTTCTGCATTCACAACATTGTGGCAGCAGATTTACACCCGGTCAATTCGAGACAGCGCCGGGCCTTCTCTCCGCACTTGGATTCGGGTCCGGCGCGGGGGGACGGGAGTCACTAAGGCAGTTTCCTCCTCCGCCGTCCACCAGGTTGGCGCTGTGCGCTCGAAAGCATCGGACGCAACTGTGAATACATCAAAACGAAGGCCGCTGAGTGTCAAGGTGAGTTGCAAGACTCCGCAACACATTTTTCCGTTTTAAAAAAAATGCGGCAGTTTTTTCCGAATACGTGCGCTTTTTTTGTTCGGGCACGCCCCCCGAGTTCCGGTCTGCGCGCATGCCGGCGCCAATGTGCCAGCACAATCACGGGCAATACAGGGAAAATCGGCTGCAGCAAATCGGAAATATTCGGGTGAAAACACGTAGGGAAAACCGAAACGGCCATAGTGAAATGACCCCCATTATGTTTACTTTCTACACCTTTATCTAATTCAATCTTCGTATGTTACTGCAGAGTTTGAAAATTGTCAGCAAAATAGAAACTAACTTGACCCACAAAATGTGCTGAAAAACGGTGAGAAAAAAATCTTCATCTAAGGCAGTTACCTCACCCGCCGAACTTTTTTTTGGCTCCTGCCTTTGCTGCAAACATAGAGAGGAATTTCCAGCCGCTGCCTGAACATTCTAAGACAATTTTACCTTAAAATACGTGTTGTCTTCTCCCGTTTTGTGGTCCATGGAGTTCCTGTAAGGTCAATGTCCGAAACTTCAGTCTTTTCAAACATTTCCTAAAAGACTGAGGTTAAATAGTCTTTGAAACATTGGGAGACTTGCGACACCCTCAACCCTATGGGTGCATAAATCTATAGTTATGCTCCTGAATCAGGAGTCACTGATCCGCTCCTTATAGAGCTGTTGGACCCCCCGGGTCAAGGGCTTCTGAGCCCTCCGAGCCTCCACAAGAGTGGCACATTGTGACATCGCTCGACCTCGCTCAATTCTCTCCTTCATGGAATTCCAAGACAGAACCTGGATCTCCCACTTTATTTGGCATCACATTACTTGCTCTGGTTCCGAAAGAATTGCTGTCCCCGCCCTCTTTCATGTTTACTTTGGGCCCAGGTCCACAGCCAGATTATAGGGAGGGCCATCTGGGAGCGTGAGTCCGCGGCCCCTCACCAGTGACCAGGAGACGGGGGGCCCCCACCATCCTGTCTGCCTCCGATGATGACAACATACAGTATATGCAGTACTATCTAAACTCCCTGTACATATCCTTACTCCTGCCTTCAGCCGCATGTGTATGAGGCGGAGCCTTGTGAGTGAGTGGTCGGGTGCTTTGTGGGTCCAGGTCAGGGTCCTCTCCAGTCGTTGCATTCCGAATTTCTACAACATAACATTAAAAATGAGCCGTCATTGCCCTCAAGTCAGAGACAAGGAAAGGGGCGAGGGTATGCTGGGAAATAGGGTAGGCTAAATAGGGCGTCTGGGGAAGCAATGGTGAGGACAACGCGTAGTGTCTTGGGGGAAGAAGTTGTATTCTACTTATTTTAAACAAACAAGGGGCCCCCCACCACACCACCCCATAATCTGGTCATGGCCCCGTGGTTGAACCCTAGTGACCAATAGATTGGCAGTCCAGCAAACGGAACATTTACACCGACTTGGCACAGAGTCTTGTTATAACTAGGCAAAAATGGTGAGCGTAGCAATAAGTAAAGTGGTCCCACCGAACACAGACAAGGGGTCAGAAGACTGGTTAGGGTGTCATGCTCAAACCCCCCCCCCCACCCCCACCCCCCCCCCCCTCACCGCCCAACCAATTACAACCTGTGATCACTGTTGATACACTCTTTTAAATTTTAGCCACCCACAATTCGCCAATTCTCTATTTACTCTAGATACGTTTTCCCGCGATGATTCCACCAAGGGAGCATCAAAACCTTGGTAAAAAATGGTGGAAATGGTGCGTCATGGACTCCACAGTCATATGAATTGAGCGCCCGCATTACCAGGTAACAACTTGTGGTAGGTTTTAACCGGTTGAAGGGGGGGGGGGGGTGGGGTGGGGGGTTACCTAAAGCCCCAACAGCACTTTCACGTTTAGATTGGACACAAAATTGGAGACGATTATAATCTAACCCATGAAAAGCAACTCACCAAACATAAGGAAAGAAACCACAGAACAGTTAGGTAAAAGAGCAAACAAAAATGTAATCTTGGCAGAGAAAGTCAGCTCAATATCTGGAACCTGTAACCAGCCTGAGTTGATCCGGCCTGGATGGTGTAAGGAGGACATAAGCATAGTTATAAATATTAACGTTCAGGAACAAACAAGAAGAAAACTCCAAACCACATAAGTACTATAAGAGAGTTCTTCATCAGTAGTATTAAAAGCAACCAAAAAACTGGAATCTCTGGCAACGAGAACCAGTCTCAACGATTCTCTTACAGGAGATAATTGTATGACCGACTCTGAAGAAAGAGACCCAAAGACAAGAAAAGTAAGCCCCTGATTAAACCTGCTTCTTGGCTCCATTGATAGGAGCTTTCCAGACTTCTTGGTTGAATCCTATTGAGTCAAACCACAAACAACACCAGTGATTTGTGACTGCGACGTGAAAGGATTATCCCAAGTTCTTCACCCAATCATGGTTCACTCCAGGTCCAAAATTCAATCTTAATTTGGATCGAAGTACATTAAAGAATTCCAATACATTCCATTTAATCTACTAAATCAAATTTCTTTGGGGAATATACTACATATATATATAATGTTTTTAAAATCCAAAAGAGCTGAAACACGACACGAAAGACAAAGCAACTCGCCAATCCATATTCTCCTGACACTTAAAAATAATACAATTATTAAAGTTTGTTCAACGACTCTGACTGCCAACTCTTCTTTCTGTCCGCATTTCCCCTCCACAATCCGAAATCTTCCCCTTCGCCCCCCCAAAGAATAATTGTGATTTGTAAAGACCAGCCTCCCTCCGAAAATGGCCTTGTATGAGAATTGATTTTACTAATAAACATAAAGACTTAATAAATGGCGATTTTAAGCAAATCCCAAAAAAAACGGGATAGAGAGAAAGGTTAGAGGTGGAAGACGACCAATGACATTCGATCCGTGCTCTAAGCGTGGAACTTCCACGGAAAGAGAAAGGTCTAGTTGCCCGCAGAGCGTGAGGAAATAAATCAGAATCCGGGATATTGGCATCAATACGTAGACAACATATGTTATTGTGTCTGGCTCGCGTTTGGCGCGTTGGCCGTGTTCATTGGAGATGGCTTATCGCTTAATGGAAAGAAATCATTAAGAAGAGGGGGGGGGGCATGCCAAGTGAACTCCTAACCCTTGTCTTTGGCAATAGTAATTTGCATACATTAAGTTTGGCATAGGATTCTACTATTCAAGTACCTCCAACACGATGGGACGTCGAAAGGTTCCCTTAATGGGTTGGTTCTCTGCTCTCTTAAAGGTGAAACCTGTCACAGTATACCATGCATTTTAGAGCTCTCAAACTTCCCCATAGTAGCATTGCATGTACACTACTAACATCTTTGTTTGCAAAAAACGGTTTACAGAGAAAAAAATAACTATATTTTACCTTTGAAAGCTGTGCGTTTGTTTGACTACTCCAGTCCATGGGGGTGACGCGAGGAGGTTTGCGGGGGGAGGAGTTTGGTTAAGGGGTTGAGAGAGGTAGGTTTTAGTGTGAAGGGTGGGGGTTTTGTGAGTTATCCCCCCACCCTCGGGAGGAAAACGTCTCCTCAGTCCTCATTTTTCAAATCACATATATTGCCCCCTCTGGGCTCCTCGGCACCCTACGTTCACGTCACCTAATCGCGTCCGCCTGCTTGCCGAACTACTCTGTGACCGCTCTGATCTCCTCATCCTCCGCGCCTGCGCGGTCAGACGCGCTTGTGCCGTGCCGCACAGACATGGCAGATGGAAAGCAGTGCCGGCCGCAAGGTCCGCATGTCATCTGGCATGCGCGCTCAGTAGTGTGGCGCATGCGCAGATTGAATGCGGGGAATCCACAAAAGATGTTTAGTAGGTGTACATGGCAATGCCTATGGGGAAGTTTGGAGGGCTAAAATCGGGGTTTATACTGGTGACAGGTTCCCTTTAAAGAAGAACCTCTCACCTCTCCGACAACTCCGACTCTTTGTCTTTTAGTAGAGTGCTGCTTCCACCGATTCGGGCACCACAGTTGAATTTTTTTTTTTATAGCCCCCGACATTCCCGAGAAACAATGGCATAATTTGCTTTGGCAACCGCATATGCTAATGAGGATCTTCTGGAGATGGGTGTCCTAATCAGGGAGCAGAACATCTAGAACCATGGGGGACCCCCTCACCCGGCCGGACAGGAAAGGAGTTAACAATTGGATTAGTTCTTACTTGATTACTGTGGGTGGGGTGTATGCAGGCTGTTTTAGTTGGTGGGGAGATTTTTGCAAAACCTTCGGGAAACCAAAGTCTTTGGGTTCTGGGAGGAGTATAGTTCTGCATCTATAAACCAAGCAAGCGTCGCCTCATTCATTTTTTAAAATGCACACCAGACTTGTAAAACTATTTTTACTTGACTCCCTCACAGTTTATTTAATAGTTGCAGTAATTAAGTTTGTTGCAGATAGTCTGACGACACGTCCCATTCTTAAGCCTGGTCGCGTCCTTAGCTAAGAGCAGTGGTGAGGGCCATCAAGCCGAGAACCGTAGTCTCAGACACACACGGTTAGCTCCTTACTTGTTGAAGGGCACCAACCAGAGCAGAGGAGAGTTGTTGGTGGGGGCAGAGCCAACATAAAGCAAGACGGGAATCGGAGCCAACAAAACAAGGACGGAGACCATGAGTATGATAAGTGCGAGTGAAAAATTTTGACTCGAGTAGACGCGTTCCCTAAAAGATGACCTTTTATCCTGCTCTCCACCACACTTAAATCTTCTAGTGAGTTCTTTTTATTTTCCAATTCTGCACAACTTGGAACCTGACCTTGCAGCTGTCAGAGTCATGTCCAAAAAACACCTCTCCACATTAGCTAGCCCATGTGAGTCACACCCAATTCACTCGACCCACACTAAGAACGCACCTTTTTGTTGGTGGTGATCGTCAGTCACTAGTGATCGACTGATCATTGTAGCCACTCCACCATTTTAAGGAGTGGTCTGTGATGAGACAAACCTCTTGAAAGCCAAAACCCACCAATAAATCACAGTTTTATATGGAAAAAATAAAAATCCTTTTCTCAAGGACTCGAAATCGGCCAACTTCCCTTAGCTGACATTTAGAATAAGGATTTGTGTTTTCTCTTGCCGTTTTATCATCTGTTGCCTCGTCCATTTTATTTATTTATACAGCCTTTTAGAGTATCTCAAGTTTCTAGAGCCGGCCATTATGGAGTGATGAGAGACATACTGCTTAGATTCAATAGCTAGGCATTTCACAGATATTTTGGGGAAAACAACATTGTGCTGTTATCCAAAACAAGATATTTAACCGAAAGTGAGAAAAACAGATAGGATCAAAGCGGAAGACCATTTATCATATAAAATACACCCCACGTTCCGGAGATTTAGTAGAGAGAAGAGTTTCATTTGCACATGTTATGATGCTATCGGAAAAATTGCTGTTTTGCACAGCTAAGATACTGGCAAGAGAAAAACTTTGCGTGTAGAGATTGAGCTGCAACCTGATATTCCCGCCGGTTTGGAATATTGTGACCCAAACACATTGCGGGATCGGCTTCTGAACGTCCATCTGGTAATAATTGATTGCCCTCTAGCTACCCCCCCCTGGTCGATCAGAATCATGGCAATTTTTAGGGGCTCAATTTGCCGGATTGGCTGTTTCCACCACCAATCCGGCAATGTGACCGAATCTACGAGAACCCTTAGTCCCCCTTCTCTACTCGTCCTTCACTTTTGTTGAACAGCCCCGCGCTTGTCTAGAATATGTGTCGGTGGTTATTACAGCTTCCGCTGGTCGAGATGTATCGACCTTCCTTAGTTTCATGAATTGTGATCCTTAGCCAAATTTGAGCTAATTCACAACCCACCACTCGGGTCGAAATATTTCCACAACGCCTCTGACTTATTTTTTACCACCTCATGTATTCCAAAATGGGGCATAAGAATCATAAGTGTACTCCTCGAGTCATCTCCTCTGGATTCAGGAGTTTGGCCCAGTTTGCCTCTCTCCCTGGGCAACTAGGTTGAATTGGATGTGGGATGAAACATGGTTTCACTAGCTGTACTGCGTGCTTTCGGAATTACCCACCGTCTGACAGTTGGGAAGGTCCCGCCACAACCTACCGAAATAGAGAAGTAATGTCCGAAATTATGGCTATTTTAAAGCTGAGGTATCTCATCGGTCTCATATATATTGAGTAGAGTGGGGGTGCGCGATCGTCAACACACTCTATTCACGCGGGTTACTAGGAACTCATTATCATCCAATGTTCCTATTTTGTAGGATCTTTCAAGCAAGTTGTGTATATTTTTTAAGGTTGACTGTTCCAATGGATTTGTTCACAACTATCAATTTTGTGGAATATACACTGCATTACACCGTGAAGATTGGAGAAAACTCTTACGGGAATGGGTCAAGCGTGGTCTGGTATTTGCACTGGGGCACCTGGAGTTTCTAGGGGTTTTACAGACTCACTTCAACCATTAAGTACAGCCTCCTTGGGGCACAGTGAAGTCATTCATTGACCATTGGAGGTCGCTTTTTTGTCTTGTCCTTTATTGGCTAAAGGGGTCCATGAGGACCAAAACCTATAGGAGTGATAAGGTGAACATGGATGGATCAGGGTAAGTATGCTTATTTTTTCTCGCACCTAATTCCATTTACACCGTAGGAACAGCTAGGAGTCCCTGCTGCGACACTGCGTACCCAAGGGCATAACTAACAAGGGGTAGCCTCCACTATGGGGCCACAGTGTGTGTTGGTCCTGTCATCTGGGGTATTGGGCATTATTGTATGTAATTCTGTATGTCTGTGTGTGGTGTTTATAATGTATGTGGTGGTATATGTTATGTGTAGATTCCCCCCTTTGTTTTTTAACATGTCTGTATATGATATTGTATGTATGTTGTGTATTTCTTTAGGTGTGTGTTAATATCGATTTCCTGCATGGGTGTATATGGTACTGTATGTATTTGTGTATATGCGTCTGTCTGTGTATAATTGGATATAGGCTGCATGGGTGTATATGGTACGTATGTTATTTGTGTATTTTGGCTTTATGTGTTGTAATATCGGATATATGCGGCATGGGTGTATATGGTACTGTATGTATGTTGTTTATTTGCTTTAATGTTGTGTGTATATCGTATAGATGCTGCATGGGTGTATATGTTACTGTATGTATGTGGTGTAGATGCTTTTAATGTCTGTGTAATAGTTGGATTATGCGCATGGGTGTATATGTACTGTACTGTATGTGTGTATATGCTGGATGTATGTATATGATATTGTATGTTGTGTGTATATGCTTTGTGTGGGCAATATCTGTAGATGCAGCCAAAAGGGTGGTATATGGTACTGTATGTATAGTTTTATATCTGGATGTATGTATATGTGGTGTGTGATACCCTTATGTTGTTTATGCTGTATGTCTATGTATTGTATATACATGTATATAATGTGTTTTTTTAAGGGGGATGGGAGCCCAATTCAGACACTCTGCTATGGGTCCCCGCCTCTCCTATTACGTCGCCCTGACTGTACCGTACTGACATGCTGATTATAATTTTGGGCTTTAGTCCAGTGGGAGTCGTGATCCACATTATCATGATGACTAGGATACTGTAAGGAGTCCAGGTCCGCTTCAGCTTCGAGTTGTGGGAAATATGGCCGACATAACAGTCCTTATTTCAAAGACTACCTAAGGACCCCTTTAAGATAGCATTTTCCTCTACTTCTGATGTTTCCACGTATCAAACAATGTAAACTAGACTATTATAAAGATAAAAATCAAGGAAAATTCAAAAATTTTGGTATAAAACATCCTACCTGACTCTTCAATATTCCTAATCGTCACCCCGCCCCCCCCCTCCCCAACCCCCTCTCCTAATTCATCAAACTCAGTGAACTCGTATTTCAGGAGGAAAATAATTAACAATGACAAGTTAACAAGGAAATAGAGAAGATCAAAGAGAATAAAGACACAAGAGCCTAAAAAGCGCACTAGAATAGCATCGCGAGGGGAATGGTATAATAACATTTGGCAGCAACCGAGTCCAAATTCTCACTAATCTGGCCTTAAAATTTAGAATCGGAGCTAAGTAATGAAACGATTGGCCAGATCCGAGGAGGACTTGTCTGAGTGGACGGAGGGTTAATTCATTACAGTGTAAGGAGGACATTGTTCCAGGTGTCTGCGATGCAACGTATATACCGTCCAGCCCTTCTAAATTCTAATATAGCCACGTCCATCCTGATGCGTTTTCCTCAGCTGCTCTGCAAGGTTTCTCAGAAAGCAATAATACACAATCTGGGAGAAGCAATTATGTGCTCATTTCTAATCTTAAAGGGAAAGGCTGATAGAGATGCGATGGCCAGAGATCCCTCCTGGCTTGTTTCTAGTGTTCCATCCACCTGATGTTTTTTCTAAGAATACTACTGATAGAAAATAATCTTAGAAAAGTCGGAAACAACCACCTTAAAGGGCATCTACCACCAGATGAAGTACTGTATACTGGAGCCGAGGGCTCCAGGATCCATAGGTGCTTTGAGAGGGGTTTCCCCCACGAAGGCAAGTGCTAACATGCTGATCAGTGGTTCTCGGTCTGACCGCCCCCTCCCCGCTCCTCTGCCGCTCATGACCGTTCTGATCTATAATTCTATGGACCTGACAGATCGCCGATCACCCGCGCTAAGACCTCCCCCACCCTAGACCCCCACTGATCAGCAAGTAAGCCTATCCTTGATAGGCTTACCTTGTCGTACTCGAAACCCATTTATGGCGCCTGGACCCCTCAGGCTCATTTGCATACCTTCGTCCATCTGCGGTATTTTCCTTTAACCTCTCTCTTTTATTTCATGATTTACCGGCTTTTTGTACCCCATACCTCTTAGCCTGACAATTTATTGCATTGAGAAACAGCCTAAAGTTTTAATACATGCAGTTCTTCACTAAAAATCAGGGTTTAACTACAATGATAGCAGTCATAGCAGCAACTATATGGCCTGCAGTGTCAGGGGGCCCCGGCCATCTACCTTTTACACTGAAGTATGGAGGATGTTCATATTATGCCTGCACATTGGGGCACATTTACTTACCGCCTGCGTCGTTCCACGAAAGTGCATAATTGCCCTGTGGCCGCAATTCACTAAATCGTGCGCCCGATAAATCCTGCATGTTCGCTTCCCCGCAACACACGATGGTGCAACCTACAAATTTTAGAACTGAAACACATTTGCAAGATCATGGTTCATATTCTCTTACCACAATGCAAAGCGTATTTGCAGCTAGACTAAAACTTGGTTAGGTTATCTAACAACCCCTTTAAGACCTCCAATAACTGGTGGCATCAGCCAAAAAGGGGGCGTACTAAAGCCACCCCAACCTCCTAGTACCAGTCTTAAATACCACTCATGGATGTCTTTAAGTATTTTGATATCCTATACGTGTATAAGCGATGTATACTACTGCATGACATGTATGGTTAACATTTGCAGTAAATTTGCATGCTGGAAAGGATCACTATGTCCACCCTAACCGAGCTCAATTTGATTAGAGACTGGAATATTGTTTCAAACCAATTCATACAACAAAATACAAAAAAAAACAGCTGGGCAGTGCACAACCCAACCACTGGGTGGCCACACATAGACCATATGTTTATCACTTTGTGACACGTTGCAATGGCACTTTAGTTTCTCAAAATGCCGTTTATCGCTCACACACCTATCTAGATCGATCTGTATGAGATAGATGTAAGGAAGAGAATTCAGGATAGTAAATTCCACGGTCTTGCCGAATATTTCCGTCTCCGCTCACGTATCATGCAATGTAATTAATTGGAAGCATAATATTTATTAAGATAATCTACATTAGATGAGATCAACTACTCATTATACCTGCCAAAACAAAAACGGATACCGCGGAGAGGATCGGAGTCGCGGTCATAAAGTGAGATGCGGTTTAGCGATACTGGCAGCCAATCACTCCTCTTGTAGGAGTGATTTATTTCAGTATGAACAAATGCAGACAAATGATCAATTCCCAGGCACATAATCAGATCATTAGCCGCAGACGGGGGTGAAAGTTCATACGCTCCTCCTATTCCCTATAGTTTGCATGGGCAGCGATAAATCAATTTTTTCTGCTGAATTTCGAATTGGAAAAAAAAGGTAACGTCATTTATAGGAAAGAATGAATTAAGGCAAAAGTGAGTTTCTGAAAAATGTGCACACGATTTTCCCTATAGACAGAGGGGACACGAGGGCTTGGGTATGCCGTGTTGCAAATATCTAGGATTCTGTTATCAGAATTTTGTCTTCGTATGTAGAGTATGAGAGAGGATGAAGGGAATTGACGTCAATGATTGATCCTATCATCAGAAATCCAGAATCAAGCAATGGAATGTCAGGTATCCTGGATCCCGCTCTCTCTAGTATCAGTAATACAGAAATAAAGGTTGTCTGTTGTTTGCTGTAATGTAAATCTAATGTTGTTGACTGGTGGTCCGGAATATGCTCTTCTATGGTGGTGAATTTTGGACATGACCATTGAGCCTTAGACCTCACTCTGTATATAGAGAGTAAAGTATTATAGGTGGCCTGGTGGTCCTGGATCTTACCCCCCTGGATATACAGAATATAGTAAACAAAATGAATCTGACTGGAGATGGTTGTCTTGTAGAGTATGGCCGTGGGTAGGAAGTGACCATCGTCTATACATCTAGAATACAGAGATGGAGTGTCAGGTAGTCCTGCATCCTGCTCTCTCTATATATGGAGTACTATAAGAAGGTGTCTGGTGGTCCTGGGATCCTCCCCCCTGTATATCCATAATATAGCAATAAAGGTTTCGGTTTTCCTATTATCCTGCCCACCCCCTTTCTATACAGTACTGGTAAGTACACTCACCGGCCACTTATTAGGTACAAGCTATCAAGACCATGCTAGTCCCTTGTTTGACCCCCTTTTTTTCCGTTCCTCCCTTCCTCATTCTTCGGTGTGCCATAGATTCAACAAGGTGCGGGAAAGCTTCCTCAGCTCAGAGATTTTGGTCCATATTGACATGATGGCATCACACAGTTTTGCCGCAGATTTGTCAGGCTGCACATCCTGATGCGAATCTCCCTTTCCATCCACATGGAGAGAATACAACTCCCCCAATCTTCTCTTCTTTTTTTAGATCTGGTGCTGTGGGAGGCCATTTTTTTCTAGTGACCTCATTGTCATGTTCAATAAACCATCCTGAGGATTCCAGCTTAGGACCTGGCGCATTAAATCCCTGGCTGAAAGTACCATCAGATGTTACGAGGGTACATTGTGCTCATAAAAGGGAGGGACTTGGCACAACCTACTCAGTAGGCTTTGGGGCGTTGTACCACAAGGGCCCAAAGATGCCAAGAAAATATCCCCACACCATGACAGGCCAACCCCCCATCCTGAACCGTTGATAACAAGGCAGTATGGATCCATGCTTCATGTTGTTGACGGCCAAATTCTGACCCTAACCATCGAATGTCGCAGCAAAATCGAGACTATCAGACCAGGCAACTTTTTTCCAAATCTTCTAACTTGTCCAATTTTCCGATGAGCTTTTGTTGCAAATTGTAGCCTCAGTTTCCTGTTCTTAGCTAAAGGAAGGGCACCCGGTTGGTCTTCTGCTCTGCTGTAGCCCATCTGCCTCACAGTTGGCTTACTGTGCGTTCATAGATGCTCTTCTGCCTACCTTGGTTGTAACAGTGGCGATTTGAGTCACTGTTTGCCTTTCTTAATCAGCTCGAACGTCAGTCTTCCCCATTCTCCTTCCTCCTCTGACCTCTGGCAATCAACAGGCATTTCCTGCCCACAGAACTGCCGCTCACTGATGTTTTTTCTTGTTCGGGTGTGGTTGCAACTGGGCCTCAAGAAGCTTATGTGGCCCATAAGGGCCTTATGAGAAGACTAGTACAATAAACCATACGTTAGTACAATAGTACAATAAAACCATACGTGTAAAGTGACGGGGCCTGGTACGACTTAGCACTGGGCCCATCAGCTTCAAAATACGTCCCCTGCCCCTGGAAACCACCTGTACATCCAAAATTAGTATTGAAGGTGTCTGAAGGTTCATGTAGCATGTAAATATGTAAATATATTGGAAGTTACCATCAATGATGGATCCCTTGTCTTTAAATCGGAAACTACAGACGAGCAATGTAAGTGGTCGGCTATCCTGGATACACATCTTCCTGAAACAGAATACAGTCATGAAGAGTGTCTGTTGGATCCCTGATTGTAAGATGTGGTACTGTATTGGATCCTTCTTCGCTGTTATGTTTAAGAATACGGGTGGTCCTGGGCGTCCCTGCCTTGTACTGTATAATATATATAATATATATATTTTGTATACGTACAGCCGCGTAATGACCCCATAGCGACACTAACCTCAATTTGGGCTCACTATTCTAGATACCAGCCCCCCACCGCCCAAATCCCAACTTGCAACCAGGAACACATGGGCACATTTACTTAACCCGGTATTCGCGTTCACGGCGGCTTCCTCCAACAGCGTTCTGGTCTTCCGGCGATTTCATTAATGTCCTGCACCCGATGTCCACGACAGGTTCGCTGCTGCGCCGAGTCCCGCCAAGGTGCCCCGGCGTTCATTCGTCTTTCATCGTGGTGCATGTGATTTATGGCCCGTGCGACCAATGTGTCGGGTTTTCGTTGCCACGCCCCTCTTTCCTTCACTGTTCATTCCCTCTCCGCTCTCCCCAACCCTATCCTCTAGTTCTTCCACCAACTCCCGTGGGCAATTCATGGAACTCGGCGCAAATCGGACAATATTCGTGTTACATGTCGGGAAAACGCGAATCATTCCCTTAAAATACCCCCAATAATCTTCAGCACCCACAATAATAGGTTAGTGCACCCCAGCTGCTGGTTTTTCCTTTGGGGCTCTATCTCTTGTGGCCTCTCCCGTGTGCATTTCCCCCATCTGGAATGTTGATGCGGAACCGCATTGCTTCTGCCTATACAGCAATAATCCAATCACTGAGGATTTCATCTCGTTACCACACAATGGCTGAAAGCAATAGAATGAATCAGTACTTTTGTCTTTTCGCCAAGACATGAGCAGGGACTGGGCACTATGGGATCCGACTGTGCCCGCTAAATGGTGTTGGTCCTACATGTTGCTTATTTCTGGATAATCCCTTTTAATTTGTTGGACTCTTAAGTTGTTATAAATCGGGGGATCGAAATGACTACATATATACCTCCTCAACCTGTGCTCCATGTTATAACTGCCCTGTAACCCGTCCCATAGAAGTGAAAGAGATCATCAGGGGTCATCTTTCCTTCAATCATAACATATTCCACATCCTGTGATGTAATAGGACCTCATGCATCCTATATGGTCACGGGTAGGGGACAGGTCACACCCTGTGCACGCCATAACACTACACCTGTACGGTCGTCACAGACAAGAACAAAACTAAAAGTCACTATTGGCAGGAGTCCAGAGGATGAGTCTGGACTCAGTTTACCCTCTAGACACCTCGGGAGATTTATTAGGTACAGGTACATGATATCTGAAACAGTCCAAACCTGAGATGACAGCAGGAACACAGAGGAACACTGTGTAACGCTGGCACGTCTAGACAACGCTGACTGGAACCCTGGGATGCACAGCAGGAACACGGATACGACTGAAGACTTGACACCAGATGGCATGAGCGACACGGAGTTACCCTGGTAACACTTGATACAGGAAGCGTAGGAACACTGGTAACGCTTGAGACAGAACAACCAGGAGCGTATGGGAACGCAGGAGAAACACTGGAGCGTCTGGAACTGCTGGGAACACGACACAACCAGAGCGTATGGTAACGCTGGAGACACACATGAACAACAGGTAAAGCGTCTGGAAAAAGCTAATGGGCTTTCTCTTCCACAGGAACGGCTAAGGGAAGCCTGGCATGAAACCATCGGAAGATCCTAGGAGAAGATCCGGCGGGGCTGTGAAAAGGGAGGTGCCGGATTATAAGGGGCGAGCCGGATTAGCAAAGCCCAATTAAGGAGGATCTGGCCCTTTAAGTCTTAAAGCGACGGCGCACGTGCGCGCGGCCTAGCGTGGGAGTGCACGGCCCGCAGGAGTACATCCAGGAAGCGTGGAATTGCGAGTCCATCCGGGACAGCGCGGTCCTCATGTGGGACTTTGCACTGGTGTTCCCGCGATAAGAATTTGCGGGTACATATGTGACACAGAATGAGCAAGAAGCCCCCTTCTCTTTCTCTTTTTTTCCGCCGGAAGGGGGATGAGGGGAAAGGGGAGGACAAATGGAGGCCCGTTCTGATGCGCTGTCAGTACCACCGGCAGCATCAGATGGTTTCATGAAAGTTGAATACTGTGGATAGGCCCCCCTTATGGCAGTGGTAAGGAGGGCAGCACTGTACTTCCAATGGCGGCCTGATCTGGTCCTTAACCCCTGTTTTGGGCCCTCCTTCGGCCAGGACCTAATACTGTGGAGTCAAAGGTAAAAGATATAATATACTGTAGTACTACGTGTCCTACCTCCATAGTTCCAATTTAGCTTATATTACAACATTAGTCAAACTTTTTCAGCATGATCATTAACTGGGGGAGATTTATAGAATGTCTGAGGCAGAATTTGCTCTAGTTCCCATCGCAAACCATCATAGCCTCAGCTTTCACTTTCACAGCTGTGTTATTAAATAAAAGCGGAGGCTCTGAATTGGTTTCCATGGGGCAACTAGAAAAGTTTTTACCTCAACTAATGTCTGTATCTGGTGTCAATTGCCCCCGTTACCAGACAGAACAGGTCGGCGTCTCTACTATACCATTTTGTCTACGTGACAGCAACGCCAAAAGCTGATAAGACCTAAATGGGAAAACACAGCGTGCCGCTTTGGAGGTGACCCTCTGGGACAAGCGCAATGAAAATAAAGACTGCAGATACAAGCTAATAAATTTGACCTAAATTAGTTATAAAGTTTTTTTCCCCCCTGAGTTCTTTCTTCTTTCTGCCATTTACATTGTCATCCAGTTAACTTTTAAGTGGCCCTCAAAGTTAGTTGAGTTTCTGGTCTGCAAACGCTTTAAAGGGAGATTTTCCATCTTTTAAAGGGACAGGAGATTTATTTTTTTGGACGCCAGTACTAAACCATGTTTGTCTGGATTGGATCAACGACAGGACTCATTCAGGAATGGCAAAAATCCGTCGGTTAACACTATATGAAGCCTTCAGCAATTCTAATTGGCTACTAGGGCTTGCCCCTCCCCTGAGTCTTGGACGGCTTTGCTTAATTATGACCAAGGACCAGATTTATTAAAGGGAGTTTTTTTTAAAGGTGTTCTATTTATGACCACGTCCACAGGATTGGTTAATAGGGGATTGGTGGGAGGGTGAAGCTTGTGCTCCGCCCGATACTGTTTTTTAACCTTACTTGTTAGAACACCAATTTTCTTTTTATATGGCCATTCATGTCAGGATGTGGGCAGTATCCATATTATTGACCTATACAAATATTTTGCCCCCCCTAAAATCTCTTAAAAGGAACCTGTCACCACATTTCTCAAAAATACAGCGAGTGACAGGTTCCCAAAAGCCCTAACTTAACTAAAATGCCATCCTTCTTTAGTCTACAAATTGTATCCCCTCATTCCACCGCAAAATCAAATTTTTTTTTCTCTTACTTGGCATAGAGCTGCTTTGGCAAGTCCAGCCGCTCCTCCATATCCCCCATGCCTCTTCGCACCATTCAGCCTTCAGTTCATTGACCAGGGTGCAAATGCCCCATGTAATGTATAATATCATTACATACAATCACATCATGCTCAGGGGACTTCTACTCCTCTCAAGCCTCCATGAGAATACGTTGATTGTCATGTGAGCAGATACATACATGTGATAGATTTTGCAAATGTTAGGAGTAAGGACCTTAGATTGACATGAGACCCTGGGTCACATGACATGAAGTGCTGAATACTTTATACAAAGCTCCATCAATTCCAGCAGACAATGGGGCAACATTGTACTTACCCGGTCCTGGCGCGTTCCCGATGTGCGTTATCCGAAGAATAAAACTCGCCGCGATTTCCTAAGTCGTGCCGCAAAGGAGTAGAATCCTTTTTCACTTCCATGTGCCGTCTCTTCCCCCCATCCTTTCCTTGCTCTCTTCATTTTTTCCCCTTCGTTACTGTTCTTCTGTTCTTACCAGGCGCAGGTAAGTACATTGGTTTGCGGCCCATTTGAATATTAAATTCCGCGACGTCCGACGGCGCCTCCCCCATTCCTGTCGCATTAAAGCCAGCGAAAATCCCTGACAACTACTAAAATACGACGGAAGTGCGATCCGCGGACCCTCAAGTCAATAAGCCCCAGATTTCTTACTGACTTGTATATGGTTAGTTGAATATTGGCAGTCGTCCTTAATGTTCTGGTAGCTTGAGACCGGTCAATCGGACTAGGGAGGCAGTGAACACGCATCTGCATGACTCCATTATTAGCCTTGGACTCATTGGTGGTTTGCTAAAAGTTTCCAAACAGGTTTACAAAATTTTAAAACATGCATTCATTGCAGCAACCACAATGCATAAAGGGCATTCTTTTTAATCATAATGTTTTTTATTTGGGTGCATTATTTGAATTTGAATGGTAGTTCCTTTTCAACTCTATCCTCATGGTTGGGCCTGATATCAAAAACGATCCTCAGTGGCATGTCAGTCCCTCAAAACCAATATACCCAGGACTGGGATAAACTATAATCTTTGCCCCCCTTTGCTTTATAATTCCAGATATCCTTGCTCATATTCTATACCAAAGAATAAAATATGGCAGAAAATGATCGTTTACATTGGTAAGGTCAGCACGATTTTCTTTCATTGCCGTGGGATTTCGGAACTTCATAAAGAAGAACACGACATCTCTCATTTGCCTTATATACAAACAAGTTATATCTCGCGTCTCACACGTTGCAATCGGGCCGATAGAAGTCTTCGATTTAATCGGCGCACGTCCGCTCTGGGGTCAATTAATGAGCGAAAAAGATGCAAATGATCATATGGAATAATGCAGCGTTATGCCACTTCACAGATCAGCGGATTGTTTGTTTGGCAGAAGCTGGGAGGCGCACGGATTTAAACTGTCTATACTCCTAGTCCTCCATTTATACTTGTAAACAGCATATACACACATTACACATACAGCATAAACATGCATACATTATACCACACATATCTAATACATACAGCCTATACACACAGACAGTCTACCACAAACCCAGTCTCCCGACATACATCATCTACACACCCATACAGTACACACATAAGGGCAAGAGTGGAGCAGTTACACTCTCCCCCCGCTCCATTCCTATCCCCCAATACAGTATACCTCACCAAATAGAGTACCATAGAACAGGAGGCTGCTCTGGGGGAGCGAGGAAAGGGGTTTTTTAATTTCCGCAGAGTGGAGGAGGACGTGTGGCGCTACGGAGGCGGGGGCAGTGTGTACAGGAGGAGGGGGCAGTTTGGCTACATGAGGAGGGGGCAGTGTGACTGACAGGGGAGGGGGCAGTGTGACTACATAGGAGGGGCAGTGTGACTACAGAGGAGGGGGCAGTGTGACTATATGGGTATGGGCATGTGACTAACAGGGTGAGGGGTGCAGTGTGAACTACAAGGAGGAGGGGCAGTGTGACTACAGTAGGATGGGGCAGTGTGACTACAGGAGGAGTGGGCAGTGTGAGCTACAGGTGGAGGGGCAAGTGTGACTACAAACGACAAGAATTGTGGAGGGGGCAGTGTGCTACAGAGGAGGAGGCAGTGTGGACTACAGGAGGAGGAGGCGTGTGACTACAGGGGAGGGGGCAAGTGTGACTCAGGAGTAGGAGGCAGTGTGACTACCGAGGAGTTGTGAGGGGTGTCAGTGGTCCTTATTCTTGTGGTAGGTGCAGCAGACTATGGAAGGGATGGGACAGTGTGGCTACAGAGGAGGGGTCAGTGTGACAATGGGGGAGGGGGGTCAGTGTGTACTATGGGGGAGGGGCATGTGACTACAGTAGGAGGGAGTGTGACTACAGGAGGAGGGGGCATGGTGACTAGACAACCTTCTTTTCGTTTTTCCTTTTTCCTCCCTCTTTGTTTCTTTTTTCCTCCTCCGTCTTTCTATTTTTTTCCCTCCTTCCTCTTTTTTCTTTCCCGTGTGGCTCGCCGGCAGCGTCGGTGGCGGCGTCGGTTGTCGCCTTGTGCCTCTGGTGGCTTGTCCGTCTTCCCTCTTTCGTGATGGGTCCTTTTGTGGTGTGTAGGGGGGGCAGTGTGCCTTATGGAATGTGTCTTATTGAAGACATTGTGGACAGTGTGCAGTCTGTGCTACTGGGGGAGCCACACAGCATTGCATTTTCCGTGTATAATACATTCTGCCGTCTATTCACCTAAATATCGTTCTACAACCTATCTCCTTCATTTGTTCTCTTCCCCGCTCCCTTTCCTCCGGGAGTATCACACCATCTTTTAAGTGTTCATGTAAAGTGCATGTAGATTGTGACCCATTTGAAAGTTAAATCCCATGCGCATCATCTGAATCAGTTGGAATTGGTTCCGACTGCCCAGCCCCCCTATTGTTTGCGGCAATTTAATCCTGTGCTCATCGTCTTCAAAAAATCTATTTCATTCGACACAATCCCAGCCTAGACAACTTTCAAATACCTTTCCAAGCAGCCTTGGTATCCCCATCATAACTGACCCAAAAACAAAGGGGAGGTCGTCATGGCGGAGCACATTGAAAGGAGTAAAAAAAAGTCAAAATGCATAAATCAGTTTTTTTCACATTTCACTGAATTTGGAGATGGAATATTAACATACCATCACTTTGAAGTTACAATACATTACACAGAAAACAAGCCCTCTACTATCTGTACATTGAAAAATAAAAATTTTATTACATTTTGACGGGAGGGGGTGAAAATGAATGCAAACCAAAAAGGGCCAAGTCCTTTTAGGGGTTAGATCATTACTGTTTTCTGCTGGGCAACCAACCCAATACCCCGTTGCCTTTTGCCCCAACACCCATATACAGGCAGTCCACGGGTTACCTACAGTGTGAATACGGAGGTTTGTTCTTCATTGAATTTGTATGTAAGTCGAAACTGTATATTTTATAATTTACGATCCAGAAGGAAAAAAATTTTTGCCCTCAGTGACAATTGGAGTTTAAACATTTTTGCTTGTAATGGGACCAAGGTATCCATAAATCTTCATTACAACACCTTACAGGACTGATCATTGCAGCCTGGGACTATAGTAAACACATCTCAGAGAGTTCACCAGAGGTCCAGGCTCAGAGGGGTTTGTCTTAACATGGGTTGTCTGTAAGTCCCTTAGATACAGCAGCTCAGCTCTATGTAAGGTGGATGACTATATAATAGCATCTTAGATACAGCAGCTCGGCTCTATGTAAGGTGGATGTCTATATAATGGCAGCTTAGATACAGCAGCTCAGCTCTATGTAAGGTGGATGACTTTATAATGGCAGCTTAGATACAGCAGCTCAGCTCTATGTAAGGTGGATGCTTATATAATGGCAGCTTAGATACAGCAGCTCAGCTCTATGTAAGGTGGATGTGTATATAATGGCAGCTTAGATACAGCAGCTCAGCTCTATGTAAGGTGGATATCTATACAATGGCAGCTTAGATACAGTAACTCAGCTCTATGTAAAGTGGATATGTATATAATGGCAGCTTAGATACAGCAGCTCAGCTCTATAATATTGTATGTTAAGCAGTTGTGGACAGTGAGAAGTGATTACACTCAAGTTATATCCAGTGATGTGTTCTCTGAATGTAGTAAAAATGGTTTAAGAAGAGAACACTGTAACCCTTACATTTGCATATTTCTCAGTAGCCTCATGTACTTCACTATCTACAGACCTAAAGCTACCTCTTGAATTAAAGGTTAATGATCTCATAAGGGGAGAGAAGAGCGTGTGGCAGCTTATGTCATAAATCTCAGTGTTGTAAGGTTAAAGGGTTTAGACTTCTTAAATTCCAAGAAGTCAAAAGAAGATGCAAGTGTTGTACAGGGGCCCCCTTGGTTTATAGGCCCATGTGCATTGTCGGCCAACTTCTACCACCATAAAATTATATACAGTATAACTGTATAGTAAAAACTGTTAGCTGTACATTGCACTTAACTACAATAAACAGACGTACACTATACAATACTATTCTCAACCATACTGTACAATAGTATATTAAAAGACCCAATATTGTTATAAACCTTATACAACACCATACAGTGCCATACAATAGTATACTTAAAAGTACAATACTGAACAAAACTGTACTTAAGTAGGGATTAGCAGACCTGTTCAGGTTCAGTGACTTTGGTTGACCAAAATCTGAAAGTACGCGAATGACCCCGGTGAGCAAGGACACTGAACTTCTGGCTGAAGTCTGGGCTCAGGGACCCAAACCCGCAAAGTTGGTCACGAACCAGAACGTTGGGGTTTGGGTCCGCTCATCCATACTTAACATGCCTACACACACACATATATTATATATATATATATATATATATATATATATGTTTATATATATATATATATATATATATATATCCAAACAATATTACACAGTACATACAAAAGTACATGAAATTATACTACATAATACTAAACACTACTATACAGTGCTCCATATAATATAAATCTACTGTATGCTAAGGTGTGTAATACCAAAGTGTATTCAATAAAGATAAAATTCTATATTAAATTACAGTGTACAAGTTACAATAATATACTGCAATATATAATACTATATAAAATATTCCCATAATATACTGTACTACACAACACTACACTATTCATATGTCCTCCACTCTAAAACATAAGGACCATATACAGACATTAAAGGTCCTTATGCACGAGCAGCGAGTTTCTAAAGCATTCTAGAGTCATGGAAAAAATTTATAGCCGTGAGCTTGATGGTCGGAGACAACTGGGTTTCCCACTTTTTGCTTAGTCAGTCACTTCACACGCTACACCCATACATATATACAGCCAATATGCCTCTTACTGCGACAGTGGTGACATTATCAGGACTGTTTTACCTTTAAATAGGAAATATTCCTTTAAAAAAAAGCATCAAAATATAAAGCAGAAGTTTAGAGAGGGGATAACAAAAAAAAGTTGGGGGGGGGGGCAGTAAATAAAAGGGGTTGCATCACAAGTAACATATAAGGGGACAAGTATCAATCTTGAAAAAAACACTTTAAATTTCTCAATAGTCAAGACCACCCATGATGGGGCAAGTTCTCCTGTAACTCTCAGGTTTTAGAAGTCCTAAAGTCTAGGAAGTAGTCCCATACTTTGATCCATTGGGGCTCATTTACTAAGGGTCCATCGGACGCACTTTTGTCGGGTTTCCCGACGATTTCCGTTTTCCGACGAATTGCCGGGATTTTGCCGCACACGATCGGATTGTGGAGCATCGGCGCCGGCTTGTACGGGACAGAAATGGGGGGGGGGCGTCGGACAACCCGATGGATTTGGACAAACCGCAGAACTTAAACAAGGATTTGTGTTCCAAGATCAAGCACTCACATGCTGCGGACCTCGGTGCAGCAGCGACACATGCAGGAACTTGGACGCACTTAGTGAGTCGCGCCGGACCCGAATCCTCGTTGGACAACGTACCGTGGGATCGTGATGGGACCGGGTAAGTAAATCTGCCCAATTGACTTCTAAGGCACTTCTGGTTTGGCTTGGAGAACATAGGGAGAAACTTGGATCCCCCAGCAGATCGTTAGGAGTCTTAGCTATTGAACTCTTGAACATACATTTAGAAGGTTAATTTTGACCCAGCCCGTTTCATAACCACCTTCAACCAGACATGTCCAATGGTCTCATCTGGCCATTGGAGGCAAATAAACCCTTCTGTCCACCATATGATCCCCGCTATGGAGCCCATCTATCCAAGCACCTGGACCTCTCCCTCAGAGGTGATGAAAATCTAGAACAAAATCTAGCCAAAAAATTCTTTGGCTGAGACATATCAATCTGTAGTTTCTCAAAGGACCTGGATAATCCTTTTATGTGGAAAACTTCAGAAGTTTCTACAAGGTTACCTAGATTTTTTTTAAAACTACCAAGACTTCATAAAAATCTCTCTGCCCACGGAAAATTTTTAGCTCCATATTTGTTGGCAGAAATAGACAAGCAAAATGAATCTGGAAGGCTAAATAATTTCACCAACATCTTACAAATGTTACGTAGAAACGAAGCCTCCTACATGGAGCTGGAGCACAATATTCTTTGGCAGAGATACAAAGATATCTCACATCTCCGTTGCTTTGTCTCTCTCTCTCTCTCTGAATATTTTTGTCAATTTGCTCAAAGAAGGTCATGTACTGATGAGCTACACAACACACTCCACTAAAAAACAATATCTGCTGGGCAAACTCATCAAGCGAAAAGGGGAGCAAGAGGACCTCACCATGTTACTGTTTACAAAAAGTTGGAAAAATCTCAGTGATGGTGAAGAAGTGTGCAAAGACAAGTTAAGAAGCGGAGAGAGAAGGTGAGGAGAAGAGAGAAGGTGAGGAGAAGAGAGAAGGTGAGGAGGAGAGAGAAGGTGAGGAGGAGAGAGAAGGTAAGGAGGAGAGAGAAGGTGAGGAGGAGAGAGAAGGTGAGGAGGAGAGAGAAGGTAGCCTATATAATGGCAGCTTAGATACAGCAGCTCAGCTCTATGTAAGATGGATGTCTATATAATGACAGCTCAGATACAGCAGCTCAGCTCTATGTAAGGTGGAAGCCTATATAATGGCAGCTTAGATACAGCAGCTCAGCTCCATGTAAGATGGATGACTATATAATGGCAGCTTAGATACAGCAGGTCACCTCTATGTAAGGTGGATACTTATATAATGGCAGCTTAGATACAGCAGCTCAGCTCTATGTAAGGTGGATGCCTATATAATGGCAGCTTAGATACAGCAGCTCAGCTCTATGTAAGGTGGAAGCCTATATAATGGCAGCTTAGATACAGCAGCTCAGCTCTATGTAAGGTGGATGCCTATATAATGTCAGCTTAGATACAGCAGCTCAGCTCTATGTATAATATACACCTCTATAATACAGTATATACACAGTGAGAAGTGATTCTGCTTCATTTACATCCAGTGACGTCTCCTCTGAATGTAATGAGATTAGAGAAGAAGGAGAACACTGTGACCCCTGCAGCTGCAGGTTTCTCTATAAACTCAATAGGGCTTATTTACTAAGGGTTTGCGGAAGCACTTTCGTCGGATATTCCGTAGTTTTTGGGATTTGCGCAGCTGGGACAGGTATTTAACTGGGGATTGTGTTTTACACACGATCGGATTTTGGCGCAGCTGCTCCGGCTTTCATGCAATACAAATTGGGGTGCGCACTGTAGAACAATCCGACTGATTCGGACTGAGCGCAGGATTTAACTTTCAAATTGTGTCGCAAGCGCAAGCACTTATATGCACCAGGAAGAAGAAGGTGAACTCCAGGGACCTGAGTGGGGAAGCGACACATGCAGGATATCGGGCGCACGATCTTAGTGACTCCCCGCACAGCGCATTATACACGGACAATGCACTTACATGCACCAGGAAGAAGAAGGTGAACTCCGGGGACCTGAGCGGGGAAGCGACACATGCAGGATATCGGGTGCAGGATCTTAGTGACTCCTCGCACAGCGCATTATACACGGACAATGCACTTATATGCACCAGGAAGAAGAAGGTGAACTCCAGGGACCTGAGTGGGGAAGCGACACATGCAGGATATCGGGCGCACGATCTTAGTGACTCCCCGCACAGCGCATTATACACGGACAATGCACATACATGCACCAGGAAGAAGATGGTGAACTCTGGGGACCTGAGCGGGGAAGTGACACATGCAGAATATCGGGCGCATGATCTCAGTGACTCCCCGCACAGCGCATTATACACGGACAATGCACTTACATGCACCGGGAAGAAGAAGGTGAACTCCGGGGACCTGAGCGGGGAAGCGACACATGCAGGATATCGGGCGCAGGATCTTAGTGACTCCCCGCACAGCGCATTATACACAGACAATGCACTTACATGCACCAGGAAGAAGAAGGTGAACTCCTGGGACCTGAGCGGGGAGGCGACACATGCAGGATATCGGGTGCAGGATCTTAGTGACTCCCCGCACAGCGCATTATACACGGACAATGCACTTTCGGGGATCGCGACAGGACAGGTAAGTAAATGTGCTTCGGTAACTTATCCATTTACTGACCTACTGCTATTGCTGACATTAATAAGGGGGATGGATACATCTGACAGATTGTGTCATAAATCTCAGTGCACAGAGTTAAAGGATTTAGGATTTTTATTTTTTACTTGTTTTTATGTATATTATAAATAACACAAAGTTTCTGTTATACGTCTTAATGTCCATGAAGATATTAACAGGTTTCTATAACAGAGCAGGTATATAATGCGCAGGTGAAAAGGTGAACAATGATGAAACATTTCAAACACCCAGAAATGTTGGGTCAAGGGGGAAAAAGATAAACAAGTGATAGACAAGAACTTCCATATCCTGGGAGTGATAATGACTGGAGGTAAGTAACCCGGCTCAGTGCGGTACCTACCTTAGAGCTCCCATGAAGGATTAGGGATCGCTACTGGCATGATACCTGGGGGCACACTCCATGCAGGGGGCACAGTGCTGACTGTAAGAGAAGGGGCCCTCTGTCTGCTCCATTACTGGGGGAACCAGTGGTTCTAGGAATATGGGCTCAGCTTCCTGTCACTAAGAATAGTGGCCACAGTATTTACTCTAAGAGAATGGGCGCACTATGGAAATAGTGGGCACACGGCTGGCTCTAATAATAGGGGCGCACTGGGGGCACTGTCCCTGGAGAAACGTTTGGTACCAGGAATAGTGGGCACTCTCCAGGTATAAGGGCACATGGCTGGAACCTTTACTAGGAAATCTTCTGGTAGTGGGCACTTCTGTCACGGTGGGTGAATAATGTGGTTATTTGGTAGGAGGATGTGTTGCTGGCTTTAATAATATGGGCACAATGGGGCACTATCCATGGGGATATATTTGGCACTAACAAGGGGTTGCTCCTGGCATTATACCTGGGGGTACACAGCTTGCAGTGGGCACAGTATTGGCTCTAACAGAAGGGGCGCAACTGCCCGTGCTACAACTGGGGGAAATCATAAAATACTGTGAATCCTGCTGCATCTAATAATAGGGGCGCAATGCTGCATCTAATAATAGGGGCACAATGCTGTATCTAATAATAGGGGCACAATGCTGTATCTAATAATAGGGGCACAATGCTGCATCTAATAATAGGGGCACAATGCTGCATCTAATAATAGGGGCACAATGCTGCATCTAATAATAGGGGCACAATGCTGTATGATACAGCAGCTCAGCTCTATGTAAGGTGGGTGCCTATATAATGTCAGCTTGGATACAGCAGCTCAGCTCTATGTAAGGTGGATGCCTATATAATGGCAGGCCTTCTGTATATAGCTGCCCATATATAGGCATCCACCTTACATGAGCTAGCTTGTTGTCTCTAAGCTCATTAAAGAAACATCCACACTACATAGAGATGAGCTGCTGTATCTAAGTGCCATTATATAGGCATCCACCTACATAGAGCTGACGCTGATCTAAGCTGACATTATATAAGAACACTCCACATAGAGCTGAGCTGCTGTATCTAAGCTGCCATTATATAGGCATCCACCTTACATAGAGCTGAGCTGCGTATCTAAGCTGCGCCATTATATAGCATCCACCTACATAGAGCTGAGCTGTGTATCTAAGCTGCCATAATGGCATCCACCTACATAGAGCTGAGCTGCTGTACTAGCTGCCATTATATAGACATCCACTTACATAGAGCTGAGCTGCTGTTCTAAGCTCGATTATATAGGCATAACCACCTTACATAGAGCTGACGCTGCATGTTCTCAGCTGCCATGAGGCATCACACCTGCATAGAGCTGAGCGCTGGATCTAAGCTGCATTATATAGGCACCCCTTACTAGGCTGAGTTGTATCTAAGCTTCATTATTAGGGCTCCACCTTAAATAGAGCTGAGCTGCTGTATACTAAGCTGTCATTATAGGCATCCACCTTACATAGAGCTGAGCTGCTGTATCAAGCTGCCATTATATAGACACACCTTACATGAGCTGAGCGCTGTGTATCTAAGGATATTATATAGGTCATCCACCTAACATAGAGCTGAGCTGCTGTATCAGCTGCATTATTATAGTCACCACCTTACATAGAGCTGAGCTGCTGTATCTAAGCTTGCCATTATATAGGCATCCACCTTACATAGAGCTGAGCTGCGTATCTAAGCTGCCATTATATAGACTCCGACCTTACATAGAGCTGAGCTGCTGTATTCTAAGCTGGTCCATTATATAGATGCATCCACCTTACATAGAGCTGAGCGTGCTGTATCTAAGCTGCCTTATATATAGCACACCTTAATCAGAGATGAGCTGGGTATTCAAGCTGCATTAATACTACATCCACCTACATAGAGCTGAGCTGCTGTATCTAAGCTGCCAGTATTATGCATCCACCTTACAACAGAGCTGACGTAAGCTGCCAATAGGCAGTGACACATGAGCTGCTGCTGATCGGAAGCTGCCATATATGACATTTCCACCTTACAATAGAGCTGACGCTGCTGTATCTAAGCTGCCATTATTAACGACTCCATCCCTTACATTAGAGCTGAGCTGCTGTATCTAAGCTCTTATATATATAGGATCCACTTACATAGAGCGTGAAGTGCTGTAATCTAAGCTTTGGCCAGTATTATAGCACATGCCACATTACATAGAGCTGAGGACTGTGGGTACATCTAAGCTTGTTCATTATTAGGCAATCCCATTCCCTTACATAGAGCTGATCGTGCTGTGTATTTTAATTCGCTGCTATATATAGTCATCACCTTACATAGAGCTGAGCTGCTGTATCTAAGCTGCCATTATATAGGCATACACCTACATAGAGCTGAGCCTGCTGTATCTAAGCTGCAAGTAGATAGGCATACACACTTACATCGAGCTGAGATGTGTATCATCTAAGTCTGCCATGTATATAGCATCCCACCTACATAGAGTCTGAGCTGCTGGGGGGATGTATCTAGGATGCAATAATAGGCATCACCTTCATAGAGCGGAGCTGCTTATCTAAGCTGCCATTTGTAGGCATCACCTTACATAGAGCTGAGGCTGCTGTATCTAAGCTTGTCATTATATAGGCATCCAACCTTACTATAGAGCTGAGCTGCTGTATCTAAGTGTGTGGTCATCACTAATAGACCTACCACCTTATATCGAGCTGAGCTGCTGTATCTAAGCTGCATTATATAGAACGTGAACCTACGATAGAGCTGAGCTGGTTGGATCTAGTGCCATTATATAGGTCAAACTTACGGATGGAGCTGGATGCTGTATCTAAGCTTCCATCTATAGGATCCAGACCTTACATGGAGCTGAGCGCTGTATGACAAGCTGCCATTATATAGGCAGCCCCACCTACATAGAGCTGCTGTAATAAGCTTGCTATTATAGACGGCACCCACCCTTACATAGAGCTGACGGTGCTGGTATCTAAGCGGCCATCTATCTAGGCATCCACCTTACCAGAGATGAGCTTCTGTATCTAAGCTGTCATTATTAGGCATCCACCTACATAGAGCTGAGCTGCTGTATCTAAGCTGCCCATTATATAGGTATCCACCATTAATTAGGCTGAGCTGCTGTTCTAAGCTTCCCATTATATAGGCATACACCTTACAATAGAGTGAGCTGCGCTGTATCTAAGCTGCACAATCATATAGACACTCACCCATACACATGGCTGAGCTGCTGATCTAAGCTGGAACTTTATATGAGGACATCCACCTTACATAGAGCTGGCAGCTGTAGCTAAGCGCTTTATAGGCATCACCTTACATAGAGTGAGCTGACTGTATCTGTAAGCTGCCATTATATAGGCATCCACCTTACATTAGAGCTAAGCCGCTGTATTAAGCTGCCATTATATAGACATCACCTTACATAGAGGTGAAGGCTGCTGTATCAATGCTGTCCTTATAAGGCAGTCCCCTTACCATAGAGCGAGCCTGCATGTACTGAGATGGACATTATACAGAAATCACCATGACATAGAGCTGAGACCGCTGGATCTAAGACTACATTTATATAGGGCACCTCACCTTACATGAGCTGAGCTTGCGTATCTAAGAGGCATCACTAAATAACATCCCACTTACAAGAGCTGCGCTGCTGATATTAAGCTACATAGGCTGCACATATATATAGGAACTTACATAGAGTGAGGGCGGTATACGCTAATTATATAGACCACTCAAGAGTGAGCGATTAATCCATTGAAGCATCCACCTTACATGATGCTGGAAGCTGCTGTATCTAGCTGCCATTTATAGTCCTCCACCTTAATAGACATGAGGCTGATAAGCTGCTTTCGGGCAACTTAAAGCTGGCTATATCCAGTTATATAGACATCCCCAATATAGAGCCGTGAGCTGCTGTATCTAAGCTGCTATATATAGGCATCCCACCTTACATAGAGCTGAGTGCTGTAGCTGAGCTGCCGGTATACGACATCCATCTTACATAGCAGCATGGAGCTGTCTGTGTATCTACGCTGTTCACAAGATATATACGGCACATTAAAACCGTTACATAGAGCTGAGCTGCTGTATCTAAGGCACATATCATATGTCTAATCCACTTACATAGAGAGTGAGATGCTGTAATCTAAGCGGTCCATTATACAGACATGAACTACATAGAGCTGAGCTGCTGTATCAAGGGCCTATGATAGGATCCACACTTCCATAGAGCTGAGCATGATGTATCAAGTCAATTATCATATTATAGGCATACACTACATAGAGATGAGCTGTCTGTATCTAAGCTGCCATATATAGGCATCCGCGTTAGTAGAGCGTGAAGATGCTGTATTTGAGCTGCGATAATATAGGAACTCCACCTTACATAGTGGCGACTGAGTGCTGATTAAGCTGCCCATATATAGGCATCCGCCTTTAAATAGAGCGAGCTGCGGTATCTAAGCTGAGCAATTATAGACAGACACCCACCTTGAATAGAGCTGAAGCTGCTGTATCTGTAAGCTGTCATTAGTATAGACTATCCATCTTACATAGAGTGAGCTTGCTGTATCTAAGCTGGTCGATAATGGCAGCTTAGATACAGCAGCTCAGCTCTATGTAAGGTGGATGTTTCTATTATGACAGCTTAGATACAAAAGCTCAGCTCTATGTAAGGTGGGTGCCTATATAATGGGGGCTTAGATACAGCAGCTCAGCTCTATGTATAGTAAACACCTCTATAATACTTTATGTATACCAGCTGTACACTGTGAGAACTGATTACACTCCGGTTATATCCAGTCACTTTGTCTTTGCATATAGTGAGAATAAAGCAATAAGAGAACTCTGTCACCCCTGCAGCTGCATATTTCTCTAAAGCCTCAGTTACTTGACTATATACTGACCTACTGTGCTACTTGTGACACTGAAAGGTTGATTATCTCATAAGGTGGAGCCATGTCTTCCGCCATACTGTCATAAATCTCAGTGCACAGAGTAAGGTTGAGGGATTTCTGATGCTTAAATTGGGGATCATAGTGACCTGAGGGTCAGTGCGCTCCCATCATTGAAGGCTATGTGCGGTAATACAACAGCTGGGACCATCTTTTCATTTCCTTGTCGAGGCCAGTCCTGCATTAGTCCCACACAATAAAATGGAGCCTTGGTCTGTCATAAGCACTACCACTCTAGTCATACAAGGGACTCGGGGAGCCCCCATTTTTGTGACCACCCGGGGGTCCCTGCAACCAATAAAATTGGTGTTAACATTGTTTGTGGAATAACCCCCTTAAAATCAGGGACTACACCAATAGTAAAGATGACTCTTCATCCATGGACCGCATTGTCTTAAAGGAGAGACAATAGAGGTTTTTGAATTCTTAAAGGGATACGGCAGAGTAAAAAAAAAAATGAAAGTTACCAATTTCACATCACTATAGTTTACTAGGTCCCACTGAGATGCTACTTCCTGTTTACATCATGTCCCACAGGAAGTGAACTCACAGCCAATCACTGACTCAACACTGTGATTGGCTGAGAGATGACTTCCTGTTTAACTGAGGTTAACCAGGAAGTAGCCATCAGGGGATCGGTATATGTTCTTTTGATTTTTTTTTTAACCCCTTTGAAGCCAGTTTGATTGGATTTTTGGAAATTTTGATTTCCTACGTTGATGATCTTTTCCTTAAATTAGATTTGCATCTGATAAGTGAAGATCTCATCGCGACCTTATGTACAATCCTAAATCACTTTAGTGTTGGAGAATTGGAACCCCCAGGTAGTTTTTTCTGTTGCATGTAGCGCCCCCCTCTGGCCTAACCATTGTATGTCCTCTGTTTTCACCCAGATTGAATGTTCCAGCGTCTCCGACTATTCCGAAAAAATTATCAAGGCCAACCACCTGGACAACAGTAAGGCAACTGCGAAAATACTTGTGTTCCCCACATAGAAATGTCTAGAACAACCTTATTAATACATGGTATCTGTATAGAGATAGTAATAGCGCAGCTAGCGAGTTACTATTAGGTGTATATTATATATTATTTGTGCTTCTTTTTATTGTATGAGTGTCCCTTTATAACCACCACTAGGGGAGCTGTGCCATAATAATACTGTATGCACTGTATGTTATAGCTCCCTCTAGTGGTGGCCACAGACAGCTCGGATGTACGTTTTATGTATTTTGTGTCTATTCATATCAGAAGAACAGATGTCCAAACCGTAATTGGGGAATTTTACAAGAATTTTCTATATTAGAGAACACATTTTTTATTATTTTAATTTATATGAAGCAGGAAAATTCATTTTCATATTTTGAGAATGTATTGCTAAAAGTGGACAACCCCTTTAAGAACTGAATTCTGGGTAATATGAAATGGAGTGAAATGACTGATTACATTCAATATCATTCCTAGTATCTCATATTGAGATGTCGATTAGACTGTAATGATAGGCGAGGGCGGTCACAGCGCCACCCTTGACCATTGGTTGAGTCTGGTACTGCACCCGGTATTAATATTTTATACGTTTATGTACTCAAATCTGTTTCCCTCTAGTGTTATTTCGCTGTCATCCTATGAAATGACATTTTCCTGCCCTGATAGATATATAAAATACAGTTACATCTCAGAAGGACAGAGACAATGTGATGGCAGCCGGAGGTATCAGTAGATAATAATTGAATAAGGGGATTCTCCGTGTCAGGGCAGGTTTTTTTTTTGTTTTAATTTCGTTCCTTACAAATAGCGATCCATCACAGTGATGGCCGCTGCTCGCTCCCCGAGCTCTCATATCTCATCTATCAGCGCAGCCAATGCCCTTGTGGTGTTATTGGAAGATGAAGACACCAGAGATGGGGGATCACTTCCATCTCCTGATAACATATAATCCCCCTGATATTAACACTGCGAACTATACATTAGCGCACCCCCCCCCCCCCCTCTGACTACCCTTCCCCCATACACATATGAGTATACATGTGCTTAAGAGGGGCCTGGAGAGCATGCATGTGTCTCAATGTGGTAATGATAGGCTGAGCATGCATGTGTCTCAATGTGGTAATTTTATTACCACATTGAGACACATGCATGCTCAGCCTATCCTTACCACATTGAGAAATGTGGGCACTGCACGGTACTACTACTACTCCTATCCTGTATATATGGGCACAGCACAGTACTACTACTCCTATCCTGTATATATGGGCACAGCACATTACTACTACTCCTATCCTGTATATATAAGCACAGCACAGTACTACTACTCCTATCCTGTATAGCACAGTACTACTACTCCAATACTGTATATATGGGCACAGCACAGTACTACTACTCCTATCCTGTACATATGTGCATAGTACAGTACTACTACTCCTATCCTGTATATATAGGCACAGCACAGTACTACTACTCCTATCCTGTATATATGGGCACAGCACAGTACTACTACTCCTATCCTGTATATATGGGCACAGCACAGTACTACTACTCCTATCCTGTATATATGGGCACAGCACAGTACAACTACTCCTATCCTGTATATTAAGGCACAGCACAATACTACTACTCCTATCCTGTATATATAGGCACAAGCACAGTATACTACTCTCTATCCGTATATAGGCACAGCACAGTACTACTACTCCTATCCTGTATATATGGGCACAGCACAGTCCTACTACTCCTATCCTTATATATGGGCACAGCACAGTACTACACTCCTATCCTGTATATATGGGCACAGCATAGTACTACTACTCCTATCCTGTCTATAGGCACGCACAGTACTACTACTCCTATCCTGTATATAGGCAACAGCACAGTATCTATACCCTATCCTGTATATATAGGCACAGCACAGTACTACTACTCCTATCCTGTATATATGGGCACAGCATAGTACTACTACTCCTATCTTCATCATATACATTCTATACGTTCTCTTTTTCCTGATAAGGTTTTGTGTATTTTTTTTTACTGCCACCTGCGTTTTTCTGTACATTTTTCAGTAATTACAATATTTAGGGGTAAAGTTGAAGAGGTGGAGTTACCGGTGGACAAGGTGGACATCATCATCACCGAATGGATGGGGTATTGTCTCTTCTACGAGTCCATGCTCAACACTGTCATCTTTGCCCGGGATAAGTGGCTGGTAAGTGCTGAGCTACACAGGGAGCGATGTGAGAAATACATGACTGCAGCGCCACCTCTGTCCACTGGTTGCTCAGAGTATTGCAGTTCCACCCATTGCCTTCAATGGAACGGAGCTGCAATACCATACATAACCTGTAGACATGTGCGGCGCTGTTCCTTGCAGACAATCAGTCATGTTTTTTTTTCAAAAACCTAATACATAAAGAAAACCTTCAAAAATTTTCATCTGGTGAAAAATAAATCCTTAAGAATGGACGAGGTTAGGGTGGAGGAGGGGGATGCAGCTGCAGGTTCTCTCTGTGACTGTGAGGCTGCACGATGCTGTGAGAAGCGGATTGGCCAAACAAACTATAAAGATCCCACCCATGTTTGGTTGATTTTCCTTTAAAGTGTCCATGTCACTTGTCAGTTTGGTGCTACAGGAAGGATAAAAGAGGTACAAACCCCGAAAAAAGGTGCCCAGAAATGAAGGAGATATGAAGGGCAAACGTGGCAGTGCCCCAAATGTAAAATCAAAATGACTGCACCCCCAATATAACCCCCAATGGCTCCCAATGTATAACCCCTTATGACCCCCATACAGCAAAAAGCCCACTCCCTTTAACTGCCCCATTGTTATAATCCCACACTACACAGGGCCCCTTCTCTAATCCCACGTTATACAGTGGCCCCTTCTTATAATCCCACACTATAGACTGCCCCCTTTCTATCATCCCACACTATACAGGGTGCTTTCCTATAACCCCACACTATACAGTGCCCCCTTCCAATAATCCTACACTATACAGGGCAGCAGGGCCCCTTTCTGTAGTCCCACACTATACAGTGCCCCATTAATATAACCCAACACTATGTAGAGTCCCTTTCCTCTAACCCCACCCTATACAATGCTCTTTCCCCTAATCCCACACTATACAGGGCCCTTTCCTATAATCCCAAATTTTACGCTGTCCCTTCCTATAATCCCACACTATACAGGGCCCCTTCCTGTGACCCCACACTATACAATGCCCCTTCCTATAATCACACACTATACAGGGCGCCTTCCTATAATCCCACGCCCACTTTCTGTAATCCCACACGGCACAGTGCCCCATTATTATAATCCAACACTATATAGAGTCCCTTTCCTCTAATCCCACACTATACAGGACTCTTTCCGATAATCCAACACTATACAGGGCTCTTTCCTATTATCCCACACTATACAGGGCTCTTTCCTATAATCCCACACTATACAGGGCTCTTTCCTATAATCCCACACTATACAGGGCTCTTTCCTATAATCCCACACTATACAGGGCTCTTTCCTATAATCCCACACTATCACAGGGCCTTTCCTATATCCCACACTATACGGCTCTTTCCTATATCCACCACACTACCAGGGCTCTTTCCTATAATCCCACACTATACAGGGCTCTTTCCTATAATCCCACACTATACAGGGCTCTTTCCTATAATCCCACACTATACACTGCCCCTTTCTATCTATCCGCACAATACGGTACTCCCTTTCAATAATCCCACACTACACACTATACAGTAGCCCCATTATTATAATCCAACACTATATAGAGTCCCTTTCCTCTTATCCCACACTATACAGCACCTCCTTCCTATAATACCACACTATACAGTGTTCCCTTTCTCTAATCCCACATTATACAGCACCTCCTTCCTATAATATAACACTATACAGTGTCTCTTTCCTGTAATCCCACACTATTCAGTAGCCCATTTATATATTCCTACAATACACAGTACCCTGCATTGTAAAATGCCCCAATGCATAATCCCCCCTTTCCTGATGCCCTTTCACACTATATAATGGCCCCAGACTGTATAATACCCTTTTCCTTTGCCCTACCCACACTTTTGGTGCCCCCCTCTTATAGCGTCCCCCCTTACTATCACTGCCTGTGTAACTTTTCATCAAACTTTATTTTCAATACTTTGCTTTTTCAGCGGCGATGCAGACAATGCGAGTGTCTAGACACACGGACGCGATCCTCTTAGATGTTACACCGCCATATAGAGACACGTTTCCCACAACATAAAGGCATCGTCTTTAGATATTCCCCTATCAAACACCTGCCGTCCCCCTATGTGCTATTGTTAAGTGAGCGTCAGACCGGGGGAGGGTGGTCAGCGGGTAGACCTTTCATTCCGATAATCCCCCCCCCCCCCCTCCTCGGTGAGTGACAGGCACTTTGATTCGGAGAGACGTTTTTATCTCTTCGTTTTGCCGTCGGCTGATATATCCACTCAGATATGAAACGGCGCGTGACAGAGCGTGATGGCGGAGAGTGCGCGTACGAGGGGTGGGGGGCAGCGCTCGTCCCCGTCCTATATGTGCAGTTCAAACTGTGATGTCTTTGTCAGGGGAATAAGATTACGAGACCCATTTACCCACAATTCATCAACAGAAACCTGGAGGGCTCATGTTCCCGGACCGCGCCGCTTTGTACGTCGTCGCCATTGAAGACAGACAATACAAGGACTTCAAGATTCACTGTGAGTATGACCGACCCCCCCCCCCCCTCTACTCCCCTCATGACCCCATTAACTAGATGGACTATGACCTGGGGCGTTACTGATGGTGCGTAGCTGTAGATGTGTCCAACTTTAAAGCGAGGGCAGGGGGGCTATACTTACCGGGCTTCGGCTCCTGGTCTACCAGTCATGGGTCAATCAGTGGTCTCCTAGGACCATGGGACGAAAAAAATGGATATCCCATGTTGTCAGGAGGCCACTGATCAAGATCTGGCGTGATATAGGAACCGGCAAACCATGAGGTTTTCAAGTATTACTTTTGTCCTACCCACAGACGAACAAAATGCTTGGGTCCCCCCAATCAGTATAGAAGTGACCACCCTTCAGGGGTTGTCCATCCCTAGTAGGCCTAGGGATGGACACCCCCCTTGAAGGGTGGTCACTTCTATGCACCCCCCTGAGCCTCCCTATATTGCACAGGACTTCTAGGATAGGCCATCCTGTAATTCCGTGAACTCCCATAAAATTCAATCATTGACTTTGATGGGACTTCAGGGACGGCCTAGAGTCTAGGTCTACACTCTTAGTGGGGGGGGGTCCCCCATGGTTGTCATAAAGTAAAACCAATTTGATCAAATTTGGGGGAATCTAATAGCAGCTTTGACCATGAACAATTTGCAGCGGTATTGTCACTGGAGATTTGTGTAATCATAACTTTGTGTATGTTGATAGTAGCAGCAGGACTGTGAAATGAAAATGAATTTATATTCTAAGTCCTCACACTGCAATGCTCTTAGCTCTCTGCAACGTACTTTCTCCACGGTCCCTTTGCCCGGCTCCAATTGACTAATGCAGAATATAATCAGAAGCCTGCTGGAATGAGGGACTGCAGAGAACCAAGAGCACAGCAGTGTGAGGATATGCCCCCACTGGATTTGAGAGATCTATATTCGGACCTTCGAGCCTCGGGGCTCTGCACCAGAGAAAAACTCTCTTGTAATGTATCACTTCCTAGGTGGGTGGTCTCAGTATGGTTCAAAGATCTTGCCCTTGCCTTGCCAAGGTCATGTCTACCCACCCACCCATAGTATGGTTCCTAATTATGTGTGATTGTTAACTTTGTTGACTTTTTGTTGACAGGGTGGGAAAACGTGTATGGATTTGACATGACGTGTATCAGGGACGTTGCGATGAGGGAACCGCTGGTGGACATTGTAGATCCAAAGCAAGTGGTGACCAATTCCTGTTTGATAAAGGTTTGGTGATATCCAATGCCGAAAGCAATTACTTTGTATAAAAAGATGGAGGTCTTAAAATTTTAGGCTGAGGATCATTTTCCTGGTAGGCTGGGCCTATGTGGCATCTTTCATCACCGGCATACTGTATGCGATGGCTCTTCAACCTACACCAAGTCCAACCAAGGTCTGCGGTGGAAAAACCTGATTCTGGCATAGTTGAAATTCTCATTTTAGTCCCCACCGCTCTCGATCTCGAGACTAGATAGTCAAATCGGCACAGCCAGACAGTCTTCTTTGTACCAGGACCACCAATCTCTGACAATAGTGAACTAAAATAGCATATTGCATACTAAAATTATGTTAATTAGACTCTATATAGTCAGAAGGGTGGTCCTAGGCTGGAGCAAACACCTGACTCCACCCATTTGACAGTAAACGGCTAAAAACTATGACTCAAATGACTCTGGAATTGGGGGGGCTAGAGAAAATGTTAAATATGCTAGAATCAGTGGAACAATGCCTATTGTAGATCAACTTGGAGAAGAATATCATGGACAAGCTGTTAAATTATGAAAACACTTCAAATACTGAGATTTTCCATTTTATTTGGATAGTAGATTTTAAGAATTTTTTTTTTTTTGGTCCAAATACTCTGCATCAATTTATGGATTAGGATAAGTTTCTGATTGCCTACAGTCACCACTAGGGGGAGCTTAGGAGATCACTGCATACTGGTTTATTATTGAATTCAATGTATAACCTGTATGCAGTGGACTCTTAAGTTCCCTTAGTGGTAATTGTAGGTAACAAACAATGATAACTTATGAATTGAGGGCCATGTGGAATATTTGGCACTCCGTAAGTAAAAACTAAGCTCTAATCATTAAAAATATACATTTTAAGCCACAGAATGATGACAGTTTAAAATGATTTGGAATTAAAAATATTTTATGCATTTAGCGGGAAAGAGGTGTGGTTTAAAGGGTAGGGTGTGACTTGCTGAAAAGGGGTGTGGCTTGCCCAAGGTAAGCCAACCTGATTTGACTGTCTAGTATAGGTTTACCCTGTCTAACTAAGAGACCACCTTAGCAAATCCCCCCCTTATGTCCCCGGTGATGTAATATGTAGACATGGGATCCATTTCCTTATGCTAATAGGATGAATTTGTGATATTTCCACACAGGAAATCGATATCTATACGGTGAAGATTGAAGAGCTATCCTTTACATCAGCCTTCTGCCTACAAGTGCAACGGAACGACTACATCCACGCACTGGTCACCTACTTCAACATCGAGTTTACAAAGTGCCACAAGAAAACTGGGTTCTCTACAGGTACAGATATATTTTGTTGATGTAGTACCCCATATTTACCTATAGGGGGTGATGATATGACAAGGGGGGCATTTGTAGCAGTAGAGTGGTGGTAGAATGTGTAGGAGGCTACCGGATGGTCATGTTGGTCGGAGGTGCTATGACTTGAAGGACTTTGGGGAGTTTTTTCCATCTTCTCTCACTAGACGATAGAACACATTTTGTGGTAGTCATGGATCAGCGATATCATACCACGTGTTCTGGGATGTTTTTGAGACTCTCTCCGAAAAATTACTTCCAGAAAGCACAACAAATCTCTTGATGCCAACAAAGTGTCCTCAAGGAGTGACAATCAAGAGTAGAGGAACCAATGAAGATCTGCCTACTGTTGTAGGGCCATTTGTGGTCTGGGGTCTGTGAACAGAGTCTAGTCTGGCGCCTTAATTTGGTCTGCAATTAGAATTTATTTAGGGGATTCACCATATGGTCTGGATCTTAACCCCTTCAGGACCACCATGTTTTTTTTTTATCTTAAATCCAAGAGAGATTAAGAGAACAGTTCACAGCAAGGATCGGTATCCCCTGACAGCGGTGCGGGGAAGCCCCAGAAGGAGCTATTCTATTAATCTTGGTTGGATTTAAAGGGGTTTCCCACGAAGACAAGTTAGGCCATTGCTATCCATTGCTAATCAGTGGGGGACTCAGTGCTGAATACCCCACAGATCGTGAAAACGAGGGGTCCGACTGACCCCTCGTTGATCCATGAGAGGAGAAGATGGCCGTACATGACCGTTCTGCTCCATTAATCTCTATGGAGCTGACAGTGATCAAATTGTCTTAGTGGGAAAACCCCTTTAAGGTAAAAAAAAAACATGTTGGTCTTGAAGGGGCTAATTTAGGGGTCTATATTTCTCTAGAAGGTCTTTGGTGTCCTGTGCGGGGTCTATTTTTGTAAAGGGGTCGGGTGGTGAATTATTTATTTTAACTTAGGAGGAAGGTATTTGTCTAGAGGGTCTGGGTTCTGATGTGGGGGTCTACATCTTCACTGAAGGTTTTGATGTGGGGGTCTACAATCTTAGTGAGCAGTTTGGAGGAGGGTTCTACACCCTGGGGTGGGGGGGGGGTGACAGCTGCTATGAGAGAAGGAGGTCCTAGTCATGGATCCCGTATTGAAGAAGGGGGCATCGAGCACTTCCTTTTAGGTAGGTTACGAGAGAAAGACGAGAGCCCCCTATAACCCTTGATGTGGGTCTCTCACCCAAACCTGAGCCACTTCCAGAAGAGACTACGACAGAGTTATTGGCCTGTAATAATGTATAGGGATGGGTTAACCATCTGTTTTATGATTGATCTTTCGAGGGAATTTGCGTTACGTCTTCCGCCTAATAGATTATTTAACGTCAGTATCTGCTGCGGGAGCCTCATTCACAGGACAAACGCTCATAATGATGTGTAACACTTCAGATTTGCTGACGATGGTGAAAATGACCACTGCGGGATTTCTCATACTGTACAAGCGAAGGATTAACTACGGCTCTAGTCCTACAAATAACAAAGCAGACGGGAGCAACAAATTCAATAGTGGTTTATATTATTGGTGAATTATGGTAAGAACTGCAAGTAGTCACCGCTACGAATAAAGGAAAAATACTGCAAAATCTGTATTTCCATTACGTCCCCCATGACGGCACCTGGAGGTTGCACCTTGACCTTTGGTAGGGACAGGAAGTTGCGAAAGATATAAGGCCCCTCCTCTGCCGCTGTTCCCCAGTGTATTCCTGTCCCTACCAAGGGTCAGGGTTGCGAGACCTCGTCTCTCCCCTTGGGGGGGGGGGGGAGGGATGAAATTAGAAACCCCCCCAGGACGGGCCGCGAGCGGGGGCTGTACCTCCCTTCCTGGCTGGACGTCTTGCGGGACGTGTCCTGGCTCCCCTCCTCCTGCGGCCTGGAGCTGAAGCCGAGGGGAGCATGGGTCTCCGGACCCTGGATGAGGTGCCCCCCGGCTTCCGGGCGCTACCTCCCACAGCTACTGCCTCCTGTACGCCGGTGCGTACTGCGCGACGGCCGTGTATCGCCGGCCGATTCGCGCATGCGCAGTGCGCCCGACTTCCGGGTTGGGTCACGTGACTCTTAAAGAAGCCATCTGATTGGCTTAGAAGGTGGCGGGAAGTTTAAAAGTGCTTCCTGCTTTGTGTCAGCCTCTATACCACCAACGAGTTCACTACTGAAGCTGTGGAAAATATCCTTTACTATGGCGGACGACCTTGGTTCTTCCCCCATTGTCCCGGGTACCGTGAGTACAACCAAAAAACTTTACTTAAAAGGGAAAAAAAAAAAAAAATTTGGTGTGCATTATTGTTTAGATTCTAATATAGTCTGTCTCCTTGTCCTAGGACGACTCTTCTAGACCTAAGGACAAGGAGAAGAAAGACAAGGACCCCAAAAAAGGAAAATGTGTTACTAAATCAAAAAGATGTCTTTCCTGTAACATAAGATTATCAGATTTGTATCCAAAATCACTATGCTATGAATGCCTAGCCAGGGCCCTACAACAGGAAAAGGAATCAATGTTAAATGAGCTTAAAGCGGCCATGCGGGAGGAATTCCAATCCTCTCTTATGATGTTTACCAATTTAAACCGACCGATACCGGGACTGGGTCCTGAGCCAAATCCCGAACCTGAACTGGTCCAGGATCCGGATTTATATCAAGAGCCAGCTCCTAAAAAACTTAGATCCCAGGACACTGATTCGGACTATGATAAATACTCTGCGGCTCCTACCTATTCTTGGAAGGACTCGCTTGATGATGTCTCCTCGGTGTCCGAGGATAAAGGAACCTCAAAATACCTTTTTTCTAATGAGGAACTGGATAACCTCCTTAAAGCTGTACGTAATACGCTTAACGTAGAAGAGGTGGTAGAGCCAAAATCCATCCAAGACGAATTGTTTGGGGGGTTAAAATCCAAAAGGAAAAGGGTTTTCCCCATAAATCAGACCCTAAAAGATATTGTCCAGGAGGAATGGAAGAATCCTGAGGGGCGGGCAAACATCACTAAAGAGTTCAGGAACAGGTTACTCTTTGACCCCAAAGAGACAGAAACCTGGGACAGCCCCCCCAAGGTAGACATCCAAGTGTCTAAGGTGGTGAAAAAAACGGACCTGCCATTTGAGGACTCTTCCCAATTAAGAGACCCCATGGACAGAAAGGCTGATGCCCTACTCCGTAGAGTTTGGGAATCTTCCATGCTCGGCCTCAAGTCTAACATAGCTGCTACCTCGGTAGCAAGAACTCTGTTCTTTTGGTTAGGTGAATTGGAAGACCACCTTAAAACAGATGCAGACAAGGATCTCCTTCTACAAACAATACCGCTGCTGCGTTCAGCGACAGGCTTTCTTGCTGATGCTTCAGCTGAAAACATCAGACTGTCAGCAAAAGAAGGGGCTCTATCTAATTCAGTCCGTAGGGCTATTTGGCTTAGACAGTGGGGAGGGGATGTAAAATCCAAGACAAAGCTCTGCAACATCCCATTCACAGGAGACTTCATGTTCGGCGCTGAACTGGATACTCTTCTGGAAAAAGCCTCTGATAAAAAGAAAGGGTTCCCGGAAATTAAGAAACCCCAGAAAAACTATTCCTTTCGGAATCCCAAGGATTCTAAAGACTCCAGAGGCAGAGGAAAACAGGGCCGCTGGTCCTTCAACAAAGGTGGAAGAGGCCGAGGATATCTATTCTCCAACCTTCCACATCAATCAAAAAAACAGTGACTACCAGGTAGGGGGGCGTCTTCTTTTCTTTTTCCACAGATGGGAAACGATCACATCAAACAAGTGGATCCTGAGTATCATCAAATCAGGTTACCAGATAGAATTCAGCTCCCCTCCACAACAAAAATTTCTTATCTCCAACCTAACATCTCGGAGAATGACAATACAGCTATGGAAGAATCTTCAAGAATTGTTAACAATGAAGGTAATTGTTACAGTTCCCAAAGAAGAAGAAAAGAAGGGCTTCTACTCCCCCTTATTTCTTGTGAAAAAGCCAAATGGGACCCTTCGACTTATTATAAACCTCAGGCGGCTAAACAAGAACATAAAATACAAATATTTCAAGATGGAATCAGTAAGGACAGCCACCCCACTAATTCCTCCAGGCGCACAAATGTGCACCATCGACCTAAAGGACGCCTACTATCATGTCCCCATACACAAGAATCATCAGAAATTCCTAAGATTCGCAGTGGAATCACCTCAAGGGAAGGTCTGCCACTTCCAATTCAGAGCCTTGCCCTTCGGAATTTCATCAGCCCCCAGGACCTTCACAAAGGTCATGGCAGAAGTGACGGCATTCTTGAGGAAAGAAGGAATCTCAATTATTCCATATCTGGACGACCTCCTCATAGTGGCAGACTCGACCCCGACTCTTCTCAATCACAGAGATCGGACAATACGAACCCTGCAGAATCTGGGCTGGATTATAAATTTCCAAAAGTCCCATCTAGACCCCCAGAGGGAGACAAGATTTTTAGGAGTAATGTTAGATTCCAGACGCCAAACTTCTTTTCTTCCACAAGACAAGAGAGAATCCCTTACCTCCTTCATAGACAAATTCCAGAGGAAAAAATCATGCAGCGTCCGTTCAGCCATGAGACTGCTAGGTCACTTAACAGCTTGCATAAACTGTGTATCATGGAGCCAGTTCCATGTAAGAACACTACAGGCGTGGACATTAAAAATTTGGGACAAGAACCTGGATCATTTAGACTTCAAGAAGGTCATTCCCCTGGAAGTCAAAAATTCTCTAAACTGGTGGAAATACCAACAGCATCTAGAAAAGGGAATACCATGGAATCCAACTCCAGTCCTGATCATCCAAACAGACGCCAGTTCCTCAGGATGGGGAGCTGTTCTTCCAGACCGTTACCTTCAGGGGTCATGGTCCCCTTGGATGAGAAGACAATCCTCAAACCTAAGGGAATTATCGGCAGTATGGGAAACACTAAAAAGGCTACCCAAAACCCAGGTAAAGAATATCAGGATCCTCTCAGACAATGTGACCACTGTGGCCTATCTACGTCGTCAAGGGGGCACAAGATCCTCGGACCTGATGGAGGTCACCAAGAAGATCTTCTCCTGGGCAGAAAATCACCTAGATTCCTTAACAGCGGTATTCCTAAAAGGGTCAGAGAATCAGTCAGCGGACTTCTTGAGCAGAGAAAAGATAGACCCACACGAATGGTCCCTGAACAGGGAAGTTTTTCTTTCTCTAACCCAGAAATGGGGCTCTCCATTGGTAGATCTGTTTGCCTCAAAAAAGAATACTCAAACAGAGGTATTTTTTTCCATCTCACCCAAGGACAACCCTATGGGACTGGATGCCCTAAGCCAATCATGGGGGACAAATCTAGCATATGCTTTTCCTCCATTTCCCCTAATCTCCAGAACCTTACAAAAAATTCTATCGAGTCGGACAACAGTGATCCTAGTAGCACCATTCTGGCCGAAGAAACCTTGGTTCCCACTTCTCTTGAAACTAGCAATTTCAGGACCCATCTTCCTTCCCTACAGAAGGGACCTGCTACACCAGGGCCCTCTTCTTTACCCAGACCCGAAGTTTCTGAACCTAGCGGCCTGGCTCCTGAAAGGGAATTGCTCCTAGCTAAGGGAATTTCTCACCAGGTCATACAGACCCTAATAGCAAGCAGGAAACCAATCACCAACAAAATATACTACAAGATCTGGAAAAAGTATATATCCTGGTGCGGGGACCTTTCCCCGATTCCGGGCAAACCGGATATCATTAAAATTCTGGATTTTTTACAGGATGGGTTTTCTAAAGGATTAAGACCTAACACCCTTAAGGTCCAAATTTCGGCCTTAAGCGCCTGTTTTGACTTCCCATTAGCAGAGCACAAGTGGGTGAAGATGTTCATGAAAGCAGTCTTAAGACTGCGACCTACAATCCGATCAGAGATACCAAAATGGAACTTATCACTAGTCCTAGACTCCCTTATGAAGCCTCCGTTCGAACCACTCTCGGAATGCAGCCTGAAAGACCTATCTCTCAAAACCTCCTTCCTTGTGACCATAACATCCGCCAGGAGAATTGGAGAACTGCAGGCCCTATCCTCCAAGGAACCCTTCCTGATCATCTCGGAAGACAAGATAGTACTAAAATTAGATACGTCTTTCCTCCCAAAAGTAGTCTCAGACTTCCATAGAAGTCAGGAAATCGTTTTACCATCTTTCTGTAACAACCCAAAGAATGAGAAGGAAGCACTCTGGCATACCCTTGATGTCAGAAGAGCTGTCATAATCTATCTAGACAGAACCAAATCTTTCAGAAAGTGCAGAAACCTCTTTATTCAGTTTGGGGGAAAAAATAAAGGAGAGAAATCATCAAGTTCCACCATTGCTAGGTGGATAAAACAAACCATCTCTAAATCCTACCAGCTACAAGATGTGAGTCTCTCAAAAAACATAACAGCCCACTCTACCAGAGCTATGGCTACTTCCTGGGCAGAGAAACGGGGAGCATCCATCTCCCAGATCTGCAAGGCAGCTACGTGGTCAAGTACATCGACATTCCCAAAACATTACCGCCTGGATCTACCTTCTAGCCATGATTTGAGTTTTGGACGGAAAGTTCTCCAGGCTGTGGTCCCTCCCTAATCTATTTATCTGGTAAGTCTCCAGGTGCCGTCATGGGGGACGTAATGGAAAAAGTGAATTAGTCTCACCGGTAATTCTGTTTCCATAAGTCCACCATGACGGCTATATTTACCCTGCCCTGTGTTATTAATGATGTCTGGCTAATATCTTCTAGCTCTCTACTGGAACCCCGGTGGTTATTTGGAAGACACTGGGGAACAGCGGCAGAGGAGGGGCCTTATATCTTTCGCAACTTCCTGTCCCTACCAAAGGTCAAGGTGCAACCTCCAGGTGCCGTCATGGTGGACTTATGGAAACAGAATTACCGGTGAGACTAATTCACTTTTTCAACCCTAACCCTAATATTAAGCCTAACTCTAACCATAATATTAAGACTAACCCTAATATTAAGCCTAACCCTAATATTAACCCTAACCCTAATATTAAATCAAACCCTAATATTAAGCCTAACCCTAATATTAAGCCTAACCCTAACCCTAATATTAAGCCTAACCCTAATATTAAGCCTAACCCTAACCCTAATATTAAGCCTAACCCTAATATTAAGCCTAACCCTAATATTAAGCCTAACCCTAATATTAAGCCTAACTCTAACCCCTTATATTAAAGGGGTATTCTCATCTGGGCACTCACATTCAGTTTCATTGATCTGCCATATGTAAACATTTCTTCAATTAGATGTTATTAAAAAAAATGTTCCTGTGTGCAGATAATTTCTCATAAATTTAGTCATGTTGTCCCTTAGAAACGAGATAGCTTCCTCGGATACGGCCACCTCTGATGGATTGAGTGCACAAAGAAACAAAAGGTTATTGTATATAAAATGTCTGGGAGTTACTACATGTCCTACAGCCGTCCTGTGGTAATGATCGCTTAATCCAGGTGGTCCGGCAGGACTCTATAGCGCAAGTCTGGCCACCGCTGCCAGAGTGTGATGTGGTCGTATCCGAGGAACCCATCTGGTTTCTAAGGGACAACATGACTACATTTATGAGAAATTATCTTCACACAGGAACATATTTTTAATTAACATCCAATTGAAGAAATGTTTACATATGGCAAATGAATTTCATTAAATGTAAATGCCCAGATGGGAATACCCCTTTAAGCCTGACTCTAACCCTAATATTAAGCCTAACTCTAACCCTAATATTAAGCTAACTCGTAACCCTAAGATTAAGCCTAACTCTAACCCTAATATTAAGCCTAACTCTAACCCTAATATTAAGCCTAACTCTAACCCTAATATATAATCCAGTGCGGTGACCTCATCCAGATATCATCTTTGAAGTGAGATGTAAATTGGTTGTATAAAGTCAAGGAGGCGGAGAGTTTAACACTGAAGTCAAGGTGGGGGGAGCTCTGAGCGCCTCCTCCTCTGAGATAAAAATCATGCATCAGACTTCAGGAGATCTGGTTAGTGATGTCTCTGGATGTAGGACCATCAATTACAGTAAAGGGGCTTTCTGAGTAAGAGAGAGCTTGACTTCAGTGTTAAATTCCCCTCCTCCTTGACTCTATAAAACCAATTTACATCTCACTTCAAAGTAGATTTCTAGATGATGCCACCACACTGGGTCATGAAAGAAACATGATTTAGAAGATGTTTAACTGCTTGACAACATCCTGGTAGCGGTTTATTAGGTCGATTTGTGCTGACGGGTTCCCTTTAAGAAAAAAAGGGATATTTTTTTTATGTTTTATGATTTTTGTTATTGATATTTTAAGCCACAAGCCCCACTTTTAGTTAACATGTCATGTAGAGAATTCAATTCTTTAGAAATTAATACATGTTCTCCATTTTTACCCAGAAACAATACCACCTCCTCCTCCTCCTCATGGCGCCGGGGGCCTCGCGCCATTCATGCCGCCCACGCGTTTTTTACCTTTTAGACTGTAATGGAATGACTAACAATATGTGAGAGTCTCATGTAACAAGTAATTGCTTTATTCAATGGATATCTGTCAGGGAAATCTCCAGCCATCTTTTTACATTCCCCTTGAATGTCGCTTCTTGGGGTCTTAATCTTTCGGCTGCGCTATGATTTATACTTATAGGGGGCAAGCTGTCAGAGCTGCCAGTCATGTCGCTGCCATTATACGTTTTACAAAACACGAGAAGAATAATTTTTTTCCTTTTCTTCTATGTTTCACAGTGACAGTATTGAAGTGAGCGATATACATGTATTACACATTTATATCCCGGTCACCCCCCCCCCCCTACCCCTCAAACATTAGGATCATCCCTGACCTTGTCCGTATAGTGGTCTCCAAAATCCTCTTTGTGTAAAAAATCTTCTGGAGTCTAAAGCTGCAGCCAGTGTAAGGTATTTTTCCCAGGAGAAATGTGTAATAAGACCTTTGTGTATGTTGTTATTAGCTGCAGGACTGTGAAATGTGGATTTATATTCCAGGATTGCAGCACTGGAGTTGTGGGTTCACACTTCTGTGCTCTGTGCTCTCTGCAGACAGTGTTAGTTAGTGTCCCTGGAGAGATGCGTAATCATAACTTAGTGTGGGGTTGTGGGCTCACACTTCTGTGATCTGTGCTATCTGCAGCCAGTGTTAGTTAGTGTCCCTGGGGAGATGTGTAATCATAATTTGGTGTGGGGTTGTGGTCTCACACTTCTGTGCTCTGTGCTCTCTGCAGACAGTGTTAGTTAGTGTCCCTGGAGAGATGTGTAATCATAACTTAGTGTATCTTGTTAGAAACAGCAGGACTGTGAAATATAGATTTGCATTCCAGGATTGCAGCATTGGGGTTGTGGTCTCACACTTCTGTGCTCTGTGCTCTCTGCAGACAGTGTTAGTGTCCTTAGAGAGATGTGTAATCATAACTTAGTGTGGGGTTGTGGTCTCACACTTCTGTGCTCTGTGCTCTCTGCAGATAGTGTTAGTGTCCTTAGAGAGATGTGTAATCATAACTTAGTGTGGGGTTGTGGTCTCACACTTCTGTGCTCTGTGCTCTCTGCAGACAGTATTAGTGTCCTTAGAGAGATGTGTAATCATAACTTAGTGTTGGGTTGTGGGCTCACACTTCTGTGCTCTGTGCTCTCTGCAGACAGTGTTAGTGTCCTTAGAGAGATGTGTAATCATAACTTAGTGTGGGGTTGTGGGCTGACACTTCTGTTCTCTGTGCTCTGTGCTGTACTGTAAAAAAATGCATTCAAATGTGTGTATTACAGCTTCTGCAAGTGCATTAGGGGCTGGTCCTCACACTGCTGTGCTTTGTGCTCTGTGCTTTCTGCAGCATACATAGTTGTAGCAGCAGGACTGTGAAATAAGGATTTGTATTCCAGGATTGCAGCATTGGAGGCATTTCCTCACACTTCTGTGCTCTTTGCGCCCTGCAGCTAGTGTTTGGTGTTATCCTTGGAGAGATGTCTAATCATAACTTAGTGTATGTTGTTAGCTATGAAATATGGATTTATATTGCTGGATTTCAACATTGACAGGTGATTCCTTACACTTCTGTGCTCTGTGATCTTTGTGGCCAGCGATAGGTATTTATCCTAGAAAGCTGTGTAATCATGCATACTTTGTGTGTGTAGTTAGTAGAAGCAGGACTGTGATATATGGATTTATATTGCGGGATAGTAGCTTCTAAAAGTGCACTGGTGCATTGCCCTTACACCGCTTTGCTCTGTGCCCTCTGCAGCCAGTGTTAGTTATTGTCCCTGTGTTTAATCAGACCTTTGTGTAGAATGTTAGTAGCAGTAGGACTGTGAAATATGGATTTGTATTCCAAGATTTCAACGCAGCACGGTGGCTCAGTGGTTAGCACTACAGCCTCGCAGCGCTGGGGCCTTGGGTTCAAGTCCCAGGGTCAACATCTGCAAAGAGTTTGTATGTTCTCTCCGTGTTTGCGTGGGTTTCCTCCGGGTTCTCCGGTTTCCTCCCACACTCCAAAACATACTGGTAGGTTGATTAGATTGTGAGCCCCATTGGGGACAGGGACTGATTTGGCAAATTCTGTGCAGCGCTGCGATATCTGTGTGCACTATATAAAGAATTATTATTATTATAAAGCTTCCTCACACTTCTGTACTCTGTGCTCCCTGCAGCCAGCATGTGGAAGATGAGGAATCATACCTTTGTGTGTTGTTAGTAGCAGCGTTACTGTAAACAATGCATTTAATATTTTTGTATAATAGCTTCTCCAAGTGCATTGGGGGCTGTTCCTCACACTGCTGTCCTTGTGCTGTGCTATGTGCTTTCTGCACAGTGTTAGGCATTGATCCTCGACAGCTGCGTGATCATGAGTGTGTAGTTAGTAGCAGCAAGACTGTGAGATTTGGATTTAAATGCATGTGCAACTTAGTGTGGGGTTGTGGGCTCACACTTCTGTGCTCTGTGCCCTCTGCAGCCAGTGTTAGTGTGCCTGGAGAGATGTGTAATCATAACTTAGTGTGTCTTGTTAGAAACAGCAGGACTGTGAAATATAGATTTGCATTCCAGGATTGCAGCATTGGGGTTGTGGGCTCACACTTCTGTGCTCTGTGCTCTCTGCAGTCAATGTTAGTGTCCCTGGAGAGATATGTAATCATAACTTAGTGCATGTTGTTAGCTGTGAAATATGGATTTATATTCCAGGATTTCAGTATTGGCTGGCGTACGTAGTAGCTTCTCCAATTGCCTTGCTGCATTGCCCGTACACTGCTGTGCTCTGTGCCCAGTGTTAGGTACTGACCCTGAAAATACCTTTGTGTCTGTGTGTTGTTATTAACAGCAGGACTGTGAAAAATGGATTTATATTCTAGGTCATGTTATCACACTGCTCTTGGCTCTGTGCATAGATATTCTAGGATTGTGGATTTTCCCGACACTGTATTCCAGGATTGTAGCTGGACTTGGCCCACTGAGGTGTGAGATCATTTTCATAAATAAAAACACAGCAGTGTGAGGAAACACAACCAAGAAGCTGCAATCCTGGAGTATAAATCATTAGAGTAACTGAGATGTCTGGGGTATTTCTACATCACCTCTTCTAGAATTGTTACTTTACCCTGTAATCCTTGAAAACCCTTCACTCACTTATTCTCGGCGAAGATCAGAAGAGGGAGGAGATGAGTGGAGAATTTCTCAAAAATTCAATTTGACTTATACATAACAAATTTTGTTCCAAAAATTTGATTGGGTTCCAAAACCCACCCGAAACTGATCTTGGATCCCTCTATGGCCTGGCAGTTTTGCCACGACTAGGATTCTCTCCAAAAGTAGTTGCCCTCACAAAGCCCTTACTCGACCTGGTTGAGTTGGTCCGCTGGCGAACCAGAGCTGCAGTTCCCAGGGAGCGTCCATCCAATGGGACAAGTCACCAAGACTTGCAAGTAATGGCACCAGGAGGTCGGATAGGGCTTCCGTGTCTCATGTTCTTGCAATTGTCCCATTCATGGTCATTGATGAAAGGAGTAGGACAAGTTTGAGGTTCCGCGGCAAGACGGGAAGGTTGTGGAAGCGCTATTTGACATTGTGGAACCCTTTCATGCATCTCCTGATGCCTTGCCCGAGCATGACAGGGGTTCTCAAAAAATAAGAAACCTCCAGGAGTCCTGGCACAGCCTAGTTGAGATGGGGTCCTCCTTCTCCTGAAATTCCACCTTGCAGATGCTCCTCAGGAATCGCAGTTCTGGTTGACCACCTTTAGGATCCTCTCCCTCAGTCCAAGGCAGGGTTATCGAAAGGCAGCTACTTTTTGAGAGCCTCTTGACCTTTTCAGACCAGGCTGATGATCCAGGCCACGCAGGAAAGGTCTCCAAGAAGTCAGTCTTACCTTCAATGACCTACTAAGGCTTGCAAGTTTGGTTCCACCAATGGCCAGGAAGTTCAGATTCATCCAGAATACCAATTTTCATGAGCTTTTCACATCTATTGTACTTCCTTATCATACTCCTAAAAATCCCCTAACTGACCAACATGGGAAGGGTTCCACCTTGCAGATGCTCCTCAGGAGCCGCAGCTCTGGTTGACCACCTTTAGGATCCTCTCCCTCAGTCCAAGTCAGGGTTATCAAAAGGCAGCTACTTTTTGAGAGCCTCCTGACCTTTTCCGACCAGGCTGATGATCCAGGCCACGCAGGAAAGGTCTCCAAGAAGTCAGTCTTACCTTCAATGACCTACTAAGGCTTACGAGTTTGGTTCCACCAATGGCCAGGAAGTTCAGATTCATCCAAAATACCTTTGTAGATGCTCCTCAGGAGCCGCAGCTCTGGTTGACCACCTTCAGGATCCGCTTCCTCAGTCCAAGTCAGGGTTATCAAAAGGCAGCTACTTTTTGGCCGGGAAGTTCAGATTCATCCAGAATACCAATTTTCATGAGCTTCTCACATCTACTGGTGTGCTTCCTCATCATACTCCTAGCTGACTAACATGGGAAGGTGTTGTGGGCATGCCCTGTAACATAGACACAGATCAGAAGAGGGAGAGATGAGCTGTTCTGATCTTCTTGGGTCATTTTATTAGTTTTATAGAAATAATGGAAAACTAGAGTAGAAGAGTAGATATTGTGGTTATTTTGCATGGTAATCCTCGTTGACCAATATGGAAAGTGTTGTGGGCGTGCTCTGTGATCCATGTAGAGAGACGGAGGAGGGAAGAGGAGGTGACCTGTCCCAGTGAACTATCTTGACTATGGAAATTTAGGAACACTTCAAAAACTTCTCAATAAAAACTTGATGCCGAGAGGTGGCAGAAGATGAGGTGCTGCAGGTCCTTGAAATTTTGATAAAACAAGGCGGAGACAATTAGAGCGCATGAACGCTTATCTAGATTCTCACACTTGGCTGAAGCGTAGCCTATAATTACAGGGATGGTAATTAGCTCCGAAGTTTAGATTCATCTACAAACCGAAATAAATTAAGCACCAAGGAGAAGTGTCTCACCCGAGAGTCTGTCACTGCGTGTTCAAGGGTCAGTGGAAACGCTCTCCAGATATTGAGTGGAAGTCACCAAGTGGCACGTTACTGCGAGGACTAGTTATGTCCAGGCTTTAATTAGTTATTCCCTTCCTTGAGGAATTAAAGTGTCCCTCACCTTTAACAAACTAGTCTAGAGGGCGTACATGAGGAATCACCCCATTTCTGGTCTTCACTTGGCAGCAGTTTGTAGTTTACAGGCTTCTCCATAATAGTGGGTGGAGACCTAGCTGCTGTGACTCACTCCTCCCCCCTACCCTCTCCATAGACAATGATATCTGGCACATGAAGGGAACCTGTCATCAGGGACCTCATTTTAACTAAAAACAGGTTGCAGAAGCCCATTACACCCGGTGCCCTTACTTGCAGGGCGTAACTTGAGGGGGTGCAGAGGGCCCAAAAGGGTTTGGTGGGCCCACAAGGTGTCACTTTCCCATATGAGAAGACTGGGGCCCATCAGTTACCCCACTACTTGCCAGCACTGATCGTGGTTGTTACTGACGGGGGTGAACATTCAGGTTCGGTACCCGAACCCAAACACAACTACAGGCGGTCCCCTACTTAAGGACACCCAACTTACAGATGACTCCTAGTTAAAGACGGATCCCTCTGCCCCCTGTGACCTCTGGTGAATCTCTCTGGATGTTACTATAGTCCCAGGCTGCAATAATCAGCTGTAAGGTGTCTGTAATGAAGATTTATTGATAATCTTTGGTCCCATTACAGCAAAAAATTTTGACACTCTGATCGTCACTGGGGGAAAAAAAATAATTTGTCTGGATCTATAATTATAAAACATACAGTTTCGACTTGCATACAAATTCAACTTAAGAACAACCTATCTTGTATGTAAACCGGGGACTTAGTGTAGTTCTAGTTCAACGAACTTGGCCAAACCTGAACCTGAACTGGTTCGTTCATTCCTTGTACTGACTTGTTCTGAGCAAAGCTCTTGGGGTAAGATAGAAACTTACTATTTGCTCCAGCAGCCTCTGTGCCTATATTTCTCCTCTCATGCTCAACTCCTGCTCTATTATCCCCTATGTAAAGACTTTTATGATATTTGATACCTCTGTAAATTCAGTCCATCTTGTACATAGCAAGACGGATTGAGCAAAGATTTTAGACTGAATTCTGCAGCAGGGAGGAGGAAAAGAACCTAATATAACCTAATATACCTAATATATTTAGATTGTATTTTTATATAAATTGTAGCTAAAAATAGATAGACTTAAAGCCCACAGTTTACACAGCTGTTAAAAAACTTAGCTAAAAATATCACTGAAACTGTATTTTATTATTTTTAAAAAATGTATGGGATTTTTTTTCAGTATTAAAGGGAACCTGTCACCAAATTCTACTCCAACAAACTAGCAGCCCCCTCAGGTAGAGGATGAAATGTCATTTTCTAGAATTACAGGTGTAATCTCACCTGTTTACCTATAAAACTTCTCTTCCAAAGTCAGGCAAATATGACTCATTTTCAAGTGAGATGAGTCAAGTTTAGTGGTTGCAGGGGAGGTGTCACTTCAGACACCCCTAGCTTGTATAGTATGTAGAAACATGATAAGGGTTAGAGTTAGTGTCATCATAAAGGTAAGAATCACATCTTTCAGACCACCTCAGGCTTGTCGTTCTGTGAGCTACAGAACAGGGAGTTATAAAATAGGCAGGAACTGGATTGTTATCTGCAGCTCACATTCCCAACTATATCTTTAGCTGCAGTTTTGTAGCTCACAAAGCCATAAGCCCGATGTGATCTGAAAGATGAGATGCTTTTCTTTAATATGACACAAAAATCATGTTTCTAGGTGCTATAGAACCAACGATAGGGGCATCTTAAGTGACACTTCCCCCGTAACTACTAAACTTGACTCATCTCCTGTGAAAATGAGGTGAGAAGAGTCATATTTGTCCAAATTGGAGGAGAATTTTTATAGGTAAACGGGTGTGATTGCACAAAAAATATAGAAATCTGGAAAGGACATTTCATCCCCCACCAGAGGGGGGCGGTAGTTTAGTGGGGTAAAACCCGGTGACAGGTTCCCTTTAAGCCGAAAAATTGCAGTAACCTAAAAAAATAACAACACAGTGAACCGAACTCGCTCACGATATGAAAACTTGGCAACAGGATAATATAAAATTTGGCAATAAATTTGCTGTTATAATTACATTTTCACATCGGAATATATTTCGGACGCTTCTCCGCTGAGCCGTGGAAGTAGCATCAGGATTGTACAGCCTCAAGGGCGAAACATTTTTGGACGCCCTCCTTAGATTTCTGGCAAGAGGAAGTCTCTGAAACACGACCAAAAACCATGATCAACCCAAAATATTTTATAAAAATGGTCCCGAAAAAAAAAATTGAATATTTTTAAAGTTAGTTTTTGGGGATTCACCTTGCCTTAATTTGCTCCATATATTGTTGAATAAATTTTAAGTCTGAGGTATAACTACATTTTCCATAGCTCCCCCTACTGGACAAATTTTCAAAAAGTTGTAATTTAGAAAACTATTCTACCAAGTAGCCACGCCCATTTCCACACCCACTTTTGAACTTGGGCTGCAGCCTAGATTGGTAGTCAAATTTATGAAACTTTTTCATCTACATATTCATCAATCACCTTGTTTTTTGCGGGATGAGTTGTACTTTTTCCATCCATTAAGCAGAATTTTGATTTACAAAGAACTAATAAGTGAAATAACTTTTATTGATTTTCTATAAACAGGAAGTGAGATGTGGACCACCATGAGCCCAAACCAGACTTGGCTCGTGGCTGATTCCAAGGGCGTTATCCATGTGACCCTGATGGTTTTTAATCTTTAAAACGTTAACAGGTGTCAGATCTGCTGCAAGTGCAGCTCTGTAGTACAATTAGTGGTTGGGGGTGGCGTCCAGGATTTATATATATATCCCCATATATGCTGGTTTCATGATACTTCTTTTACTACTTACTCTAATGCTATTGCTGTGTTCTCTGATCCTTGCTTTCTTCTTGACTATTTGTTCCCTCACAATTCTGTACCTCACCACCATCTTGGTTTTGACCCAGTTATCCTGACTACCCTTGTGTCTCCTGATACTTCTTCTACTACTTACTATATTGCTATTGCTGTGTTCTAAATCACCTAGATCCTAACAGCGGTTTCCTAAAAGGGTCAGAGAATCAGTCAGCGGACTTCTTGCAGAGAAAAGATAGACCCACACGATGGTCCCTGAAACAGGGAAGTGTGTTCTTTCTAACCCAGAAATGGGGCTCTCCATTGGTGATCTGTTTGCCTCAAAAAAGAAACTCAACAGAGGTATTTTTTTCCTCTACCCAAGGACAAACCCCTATGGGACTGGATGCCCTAGCCAATCATGGGGGGACAAATCTAGCATATGCTTTCCTCCATTCCCCCTAAATCTCCAGAACCTACAAAAAATTCTATCGAGTCGGACAACAGTGATCTAGTGCACAATTCTGGCCGAAGCAACCTTGGTCCCACTTCTCTGAACTAGCAATTTCAGGACCCATCTTCCTTCCCTCAGAAGGGACATGCTACACAGGGCCCTCTTCTTACCAGACCGAAGTTTCTGAACCTAGCGGCCATGGCTCCTGAAAGGGAATGCCTCTAGCTAAAGGAGAATTTCTCACCAGGTCATACAGACCCTTAATAGCAAGCAGGAAACCAATCACCAACAAATATACTACAAGATCTGGAAAAAAAAAAGTATATATCCTGGTGGGGGACCTTTCCCGATTCCGGGCCAAACCGGATATCATTTAAAATTCTGGATTTTTTACAGGAGGGTTTTCTAAAGGATTAAGACCTAACACCTTAGGTCCAAATTTCGGCCTTAAGCGCCTGTTTGACTTCCCATAGCAGAGCACAAAGTGGGTGAGATGTTCATGAAAGCAGTCTAAAGACTGCCGACCTACAATCGATCAAAGATACCAAAATGGCACTATCACTAGTCCTAGGACTCCCTTATGAAGCTCCTTCGAAACCACTCCGGAATGCAGCCTGAAAAGACCTATCTCTCAAAAACTCCTTCCTGTGACCATAACATCCGCCAGGAGAATTGGAGAACTGCAGGCCCTATCCTCAAGGAACCCTTCCTGATCATATCGGAAGACAAGATAGTACTAATTAGATACGTCTTTCCTCCAAAGTTAGTCTAGACCTCCATAGAAGTCAGGAAATCGTTTTACCATCTTCTGTAAACAACCCAAAGAATGAGAAGAAGCACTCTGGCATGCCTTAAGTCAGAAGACTGTCATAATCTATCTAGACAGAAACCAAATCTTTCAGAAAGTGCAGAACCTTTTATCGTTGGGAGGAAAAAATAAAGGAGAGAAATCATCAAGTTCCACATTCTAGGTGGATAAAACAAACCATCTCTCAATCATACCAGCTACAAGAGTGAGTCTCTCAAAAAAAAATAACAAGCACACTATACCAGAGCTATGGATACTTCAGGGCAGAGGAAACGGGAGCATCCATCTCCAGTCTGCAAGGCAGCTACGTGGTCAAGTACATCGACATTCCCAAAACATTACCGCCTGAGATCTACCTTCTAGCCCATTGATTTGAGTTTTGGACGGAAAGTTCTCCAGGCTGTGGTCCCTCCCTAATCTATTTACTGGTAAGTCTCAAGGTGCCGGGTCATGGGGGACGTAATGGAAAAAGTTGAATAGTATCACCGGTAATTCGGTTTCCATAAGTCCCCCAGACGGCTAATTTACCCTGCCCTGTGTTATTAATGATGTCTGGCTAATATCTTCTAGCTCTCTACTGGAACCCCGGGGTTTATTTGGAAGACAACTGGGAAAACAGCGGCAGAGGAGGGCCTTATATCTTCGCAACTTCCTGCACTACCAAAGGTGCAAGTGGCAACCTCCAGGTGCCGTCATGGTGGACTTATGGAAACAGAATTTACAGGTGAGACTAATTAAACTTTTCAACCCTAACCCCATAATATTCAGCTAACTCTAACCCATTTTTAAATATAAGACTACCATAATATTAGCCTAACCCAGATTTAACCCTAACCCTAATATTTAAATCAAACCCTAATAGTAAGCCTAACCCCTAATATTAAGCCTAACCCTAACCTAATATTAAGCCTAACCTATATAAGGCCTAACCCTAAAACCTAAATTAAGCCTAACCCTCTATTAAGCCTAACCTAATATTAAGCCTAACCCTAATATTAAGCCTAACTCTAAACCCTTATATTACAGGGGTATTATCATCTGGGCACTCACATTCAGTTTCATTGATTGCCATATGTAAACATTTCTTCCAATTAGATGTTATTAAAAAAAATGTTCCTGTGTGCCAGATAATTTCTTCAAAATTTAGTCATGTTGTCCTAGAAACGAGAGAGCTTCCTCGGATACGGCCCCACCTCTGATGGGATGAGTGCACAAAGAAACAAAGGTTATTGTATAAAAATGTCTGGGAGTTACTACATGTCCTACAGCCGTACGTGTGGTTAATGATCGCATTAATCCAGGTGGATCCGGCAGGACTCTAAGCGCAAGTCTGGGCCACCCGCTGCCAGAGTTGTGCATGTGGTCGATCCGAGGAACCCATCTGGTTTTAAGGGACACATGACTACATTTATGAGAAATTATCTTCACACAGGAAACATATTTTAATTAACATCCAATTGAAGAAATGTTACATATGGCAATATGAAGTTCATTAAATGTAAAGCCCAGATGGGAAACCCCGTTAGCCTGACCTCTAACCCTAATATTAGCCTAAATCTAACTAATATTAAGCCTAACTTAACCCTTTAATTTAAGCCCTAACTCTAACCCTAATATTAAGCTAACTCGTAACCCTAAGATTAAGCCTAACTCTAACCCTAATATTAAGCCTAACTCTAACCCTAATATTAAGCCTAACTCAACCCTATATTAGCCAACTATAACCCTAATATTAAGCCTAACTCTAACCCTAAATATAAGCCACTCTAACCCTAATAATATAATCCAGTGCGGTGACCTCATCCAGATATCATCTTTGAAGTGAGATGTAAATTGGTTGTATAAAGTCAAGGAGGGCGGAGAGTTAACACTGAAGTCAAGGGTGGGGGGAGCTTGAGCGCTTCCTCCCTGAGATAAAAATCATGCAATCAGACTCGAGATCTGGTTAGTGATGTCTCTGGATGTAGGACCCACAAGTACAGTAAAGGGCTTTCTGAGTAAGAGAGAGCTTGACTTCAGCTGTTAAATTCCCCTCCTCCTTGAATCTATAAAACCAATTACATTTCACTTCAAAGTAGATTTCGAGATGATGACACACAACTGGGTCATGAAAGAAACATGCTTTAGAAGATGTTTACTGCCTTGCAACATCCTGGTAGCGTTTATTAGGTCGATTTGTGGTGACGGGTTCCCTTTAAAGAAAAAAAAGGGATTTATTTTTTATGGTTTTATGATTTGATTGATATTTTAAGAACAAGCCCCATTTTAGTTAACATGTCATGTAGAGATTCAATTCTTAGGAAATTAATACTGTTTCTCCATTGTTACCCAGAAAAAACAAACACCTCCTCTCCTCCTCATGGCGCCGGGGCCTAGCGCATTCATGCCGCCCACGGTTTGTTTTTACCTTTAGATGTAATGGCATGACTAAACAATATGTGAGAGTCTCATGAACAGTAATTGCTTTCGTCAATGGATATCTGTCAGGGAAAATCTCCAAGCCATCTTTTTACATTCCCCTTGAATGTCGCTTCTTGGGTCTTAATCTTTCGGCTGCGCTATGATTTATACTTTTATAGGGGGCAAAGCTGTCAGAGCTGCCAGTCATGTCGCTGCATTATACGTTTTACAAAAACACTGAGAAGAATAATTTTGTTCATTTTCTTCTATGTTTCACAGTGACAGTATTGAAGTGGCGATATAAATGTATTACACATTATTATTCCCGGTCACCCCCCCCCCCTACCCTCAAACATTAGGATATCCCTGACCTTGTCAGTATAGTGGTATCCAAAATCCTCTTGTGTTAAAAATCTTCTGGAGTCTAAAGCTTGCAGCCAGTGTAAGGTATTTCCCAGGAGAAATGTGTAAAAGAACCTTTGTGTATGTTGTTTTTAGCTGCAGGACTGGGAAATGGGGATTTATATTCCAGGATTGACAGCATGGAGTTGTGGGGTAAAATTCTGTGATCTTGCTATCTGAAAGGACAGTGTTAGTTAGTGTCAGGAGAGATGCGTAATCATAATTAGTGTGGGGTTGTTTGGGGCTCACCTTCTGTGATCTGTGCTATCTGCAGCCAGTGTTAGTAGTGTCCCTGGGGAGAATGGTAATCATAATTTGGTGTGGGGTTTGGTCTAACAATTCTGTGCTCTGTGCTCTCTGCAGACAGTGTTTAGTAGTGTCCCTGGAGAGATGGGTAATCATAACTTAGTGTATCTTGTTAGGAAAAAGAAACAGCAGGACTGTGAAATATAGATTTGCATTCCAGGATTGCAGCATTGGGTTGTGGTCTCCACTCATGTGTCTGTGCTCTCTGCAGACAGTGTTAGTGTTCCTTAGAGAGATGTGGAATCAAACTTAGTTGGGGGTGTGGTCTCACACTTCTGTGCTCTGTGCTCTCTGCAGATAGTGTTAGTGTCCCTTAGAGAAGATGTGTGTAATCATAACTTAGTGTGGGGTTGTGGTCTCACCTTCTGTGCTCTGTTGCTCTCGTGCAGACAGTATTGGTCCTGAGAGAGATGTGTAATCATAACTTAGGGTTGGGTTGTGAGGCTCACACTTCTGTGCTCTGTGCTCTCTGCAGACAGTGTTAGTGTCATTAGAGAGAGTTGTAATCATAACTTAGTGTGGGGTTGTGGGCTTGACACTCTGTCCTGTGCTTGGCTGTACAGATGTAAAAAAAATGCATTCAAATGTTGTATTACAGCTCTGAAAGTGCATTAGGGGCTGGTCCTCACACTGCTGTGCTTTGTGTCTGTGCTTTTGTGCCGATACATAGTTGTAGCAGCAGGACTGTGAAATAAGGATTTGTATTCCAGGATTGCAGCATTGGAGGCATTTCCACACTTCTGTGCTCTTTGCGCATGCAGCTAGTGTTTGGTGGTATCCTTGGAGAGATGTCTAATCATAACTTAGTGTATGTGTTAGCTATGAAATATGGAATTATATTGCTGGATGTCAACATTGACAGGTGATCCTTACACTTCTTGTGGCTATGTGATCTTTGTGGCCAGCGATAGTATTTATCCTAGAAAGCTGTGTAATCATGCATACTTTGTGTGTGTAGTTATAGAAGCAGGACTGTGATTATTGGATTTATATTGCGGGATAGTAGCTTATAAAAGTGCACTGGTGCATTGCCCACACGCTTTGCTCTGTGCCCTCTGCAGCCAGTTTAGTTTTGTCCCTGGGTTTTTAATCAGACCTGTGATAGAATGTTAGTAGCAGTAGGACTGTGAAATATGGATTTGTATCCAAGATTTCAACGCAGGACGGTGGCTCAGTGGTTAGCACTTACAGCCTCGCAGCGCTTTGGGGCCTGGTTTCAAGTCCCCGGGGTCAAACATCTGCAAGAGTTGTATGTCTCTCGCGTGTTTGCGTGGGTTTCCTCGGGTCTCCGGTTGGTTCTCCACACTCCAAAACAGTGTAGGTTGATTAGATTGTGAGCCCCATTGGGGACAGGGGACTGATTGGCAAATTCTGTGCAGCGGCTGCGTATCTGTGTGCACTATTAAAAGAATATTATTATTATAAAGCTCCTCACACTTCTGACTCCTGTGCTCCAGGCCAGCCCGCATGTGAGATGAGGAATCATACTTGTGTGTTGGTAGTAGAGCGTTATGAAACATGCATTAAATTTTTGTATAATGCTTCTCCAATGCATTGGGGGCCTGTTCCTCAATGCTTCCTTGTGCTTTGCTATGTGCTTTCTGCACAAGTGTTAGGCATGATCCTCGACAGGCATGCGTGATCATGATGTTCGTTAGTAAGCAGCAAAAGACTGTGAGATTTGGATTAATGCATGTGCCAAACTTAGTGTGGGGGTGTGGGCTCAAACTTCGTGATCTGTCCCTATGCAGCCAGTGTTAGTGTGCATGTGGAGAGAGTGTAATCATAACTTAGTGGTCTTGTTAGGGAAACAGACAGGACTGTGGAAATATAGATTTGCATCCAGGATTGCAGCATGGGTTGGGGGCTCACACTTCTGTGCTCTGTGCTCTCTGCAGTCAATGTTAGGGTCCCGGAGAGATATGTAATCATTAAACTAGTGCATGTTTTAGCTTGTGAAATATGGGTTTATATTCCAGGATTGCAGTATTGGCTGTGGCTACGTAGTAGCTTCTCCAATTGCCTTGCTGCATTGCCCGTACACTGCTGATGCTCTGGGCCAAGTGTTAGGGTATGACCCTGAAAGACCTTTGTTCTGTGTGTTGTTATTACAGCAGAATGTGAAAAATGGATTTATATTATCGGTCATTTATCACACTGCTCTTGGCTCTGTGCATAGATATTCTAGATTGTGGATTTCCCGACACGTATTCCAGGATTGTAGCTGGACTTGGCCCACTGAGGTTGAGATCATTTTCATAAATAAAAACACAGCAGTGTGAGGAGGAAACACAACCAAGAAGCTGCAATCCTGGAGTTATAAATCATTAGGAGTTAACTGAGAGGTCTGGGGTATTTCATACATCACTCTTCTAGAATTGTACTTACCCTGTAACCTGAAAACCCTTCACTCACTTTTTCGGCGGAAGATCAGAATGAGGAGGAGATGCGGGAGAATTTCTCAAAATTTCAATTTGACTTATACATAAACAAATTTTGTTCCAAAAATTGATTGGGTTCCCAAAACCCACCCGAAAACTGATATTGGATGCCTCTATGGCTGGCAGTTTGCCACGACAGGATATCTCCAAAAGTAGTTGCCCTCACAAAGCTTACTCGGACCTGTTGAGTTGGTCCGCTGGCGAAACCAGAGCTGCAGTTCCAGGGAGCGTCCATCCAAGGGACAAGTCACCAAGAATTGCAAAGTAATGGGACAGGAGGTCGGATAGGGCTCCGTGTCTCATGTTCTTGCAATGGTCCCATCATGAGTCATTGATTGAAAGGAGTAGGACAAGGTTGAGGTTCCGCGGCAAGGGACGGAAGGTGTGGAAAAGCGCTATTTGACAGTGTGGAACCCTTTCATGCATCTCATGAGCCTTGCCGAGCATTGACAGGGGTTCTCAAAAAAAAGAAACCTCCAGGAGTCATGGCAAAGCCTAGTGAGATGGGGTCCTCCTTCTCATGAAATTCCACCTGCAGATGCTCTCAGGAATCGCAGTTCGGTTGACCACCTTTAGGATCCTCTCCTCAGTCCAAGGCAGGGTTATCGAAGGCAGCTACTTTTTGAGAGCCTCTTGACCTTAGACCAGGACTTGATGATCCAGGCCACGCAGGAAGGTCTCCAGAAGTCAGTCTACCTTTCAATGGGACCTATAAGGCTTGACAAGTTTGGTTCCACCAATGGCCCGGAAGTTCAGATTCATCCAAATACCAATTTCATGAGCTTTTTCACATCTATTGAATTCTTATCATGACTCCACAAAAATCCCCTAACTGACCAACATGGGGAAGGGTTCCACCTTGCAGAGCTCCTCAGGAGCCGCAGCTCTCGGTTGCCCACCTTAGGATCCATCTCCCTCAGTCCAAGTCAGGGTTATCAAAAGGCAGTACTTTTTGAGAGCCTCCTGACCTTTTCCGACCAGGCGATGATCCAGGCAACGCAGGAAAGGTCTCAAGAAGTCAGTCATTACCTTCAATGACCTAACTAAGGCTTACGCAGTTTGGTTCCACCAATGGCCGGAAGTTTCAGATTCATCCAAAATACCTTGTAGATGCTCCTCAGGTTAGCCGCAGCTACTGGTGTTTGAACCACCTTCAGGATCCGCCTTCCAACAGTCAAGTCAGGGTTATCAAAAGGCAGCTAGTTTTGGCGACGGAAGTTCAGATTCATCCAGAATACACCATTTTCATGAGTTCTCACATCTACTGGTGTGCTTCCTCATCAACTACTAGCTGACTAAACATGGGAATGTTGTGTTGTGGCATGACGTAAATAGACACAGATCGAAGAGGGAGAGATGAGCGTTTGATCGTTTTGGGTCATTTTATTGTTTTATAGAAATAATGGAAAAAACTAGAGTAGAAGAGTAGATATTGTGGTTATTGCATGGTAATCCTCGTGACCAATATGGAAGTGTTGTGGGTGCTCTGTGATCCATGAGAGAGCGGGGGGTCGGGGGGGGGGGGGGGGGGGGGGGGGACGAGGAGGGAAAGAGGAGGTGACCTGTCCCAGTGAATATCTTGACTAATGAAATTTTAGGAAACACTTCAAAAAACTTCTCAATAAAAACTGATGCCGAGAGGGCAGAAGTGAGGTGCGAGGTCCTTCGAAATTAGTTGAGTAAAACAAGGCGGAGGAGACAAAATTAGAGCCGCATGAACGATTATCTAGATTCTCCACTTGGTGAAGCGTAGCCTAATTACAGGGATGGTAATAGCTCCGAAGTTAGATTCATCTACAACAGAAATAAATTAAGCACCCAGAGAGAGAAGTGGTCTCCACCACGAGAGTCTGTCACTGCGTGTCAAGGGCGTGGAAAACGCTCTCCAGATATTGAGTGGAATCCACCAAGTGGCACGTTACATGCGAGGACTAGTATGTCCAGGCTTAATTAGTTATTCCCTTCCTTGAGGAATTAAAGTGTCCTCACCTTAACAAACTAGTCTAAGGGCGTACATGAGGATCACCCCATTTCTGGTCTTCACTTGGCAGCAGTTTGTAGTTACAGGACTCTCCATAATAGTGGGTGGAGACCTAGCTGCTGTGACCCACTACTCCCCCCTACCCTCTCCACTAGACAATGATATCTGGCACAGGAAGGGAACCTGTCTCAGGGACCTCATTTTAACTAAAAACAGGTTGCAGAAGCCCATTACACCGGTTTGCCCTTACTTGCAGGGTTCGTAACTTGAGGGAGGTGCAGGGGCCCAAAGGGTTTTGGTGGGCCCACAAGGTGTCACTTTCCCATATGAGAAGACTGGGGCCCACAGTTACCCCACTACTGCAGCAACTGTCGTGGTTGTTACTGACGGGGGTGAACATTCAGGTTCGGTACCCGAACCCAAACACAACTACAGGCGGTCCCCTACTTAAGGACACACACTAAGATGACTCCTAAGTTAAAGACGGATCCCTCTGCCCCCATGTGACCTCTGGGAATCTCTCTGGATGATTACTATAGTCCCAGGCTGCAATAATCAGCTGTAAGGTTGGTCTGATGAGAGATTTATTGATAATCTCTTGGTCCATTACAGCAAAAATTTTGACACTCTGATCGTCACTGGGGGAAAAAAATTAATTTGTCTGGATCTATAATTATAAAACATACAGTTTCGACATGGATCTACAAATTTCAACTAAGAAACAACCTATCTTGTATGTAAACCGGGGAACTTAGTGTGTTTAGTTCAACGACTGGAAAATGAACCTGAATGGTTCGTTCATTCCTTGTACTGACTTGTTCTGAGCAAAGCTCTTGGGGTAGAGTAAGATAGAAAACTTACTATTTGCTCCAGCAGCCCTGTTGGCCTAAATTTCTCCTCTCATGCCAAAACTCCTGCTCTATTATCCCTAGTAAAGGACTTTTATGATATTTGATACCGTAAATTCAGTCCATCTTGTACATAGCAAGACGGGATTGAGCAAAGATTTAAGACTGAAGTCTGCAGCCAGGGAGAGGAAAAAGAACCATATATAAACCTAATATACCTAAGATATTTACATTGATTTTTATATAAATGTGTGCTAAAAAAGATAGACTTAAAGGCCACAGTTACAAGTGTTAAAAAACTTAGCTAAAAATTATCATGAAACTGTTATTTTCTTATTTTTAAAAATGATTATGGGATTTTTTTTCAGTATTTTAAAGAGGAACCTGTCACCAAATCTACTCCAAATCAAACTGAAGGCCCCCCTCAGGTAGAGAGATGAAAGTCATTTTCTAGGAATTACAGGTGTAATTCACCTGTTTACTATAAACATTCCTTCCAAAGTAGGCCAAATATGACTCATTTTCAAGTGGAGATGATCAAGTAGGTAGTGGTTGCGGGGAGGGTGTCACTTCAGACACCATAGCTTGTATAGTATGTAGAAACATGATAAGGGTAGCAGTTAGTGTCATATAAAGGTAAGAATCACACCTTTCAGACCACCTCAGGGCTTGTCGTTCTGTAGCGGTTACAGAACAGGGGAGTTATAAAATAGGCAGGAACTGGATGTTATCTGCAGCGCTCCACATTCCCAAATATATTTAGCTGCAGTTTTGTAGTCACCAAGCATAAGCCCGAGGTGTGACTGAAAGATTGAGAGTCTGTTTCTTTAATTATGACACAAAAAATCATGTTTCTAGGTGCTAATAGAAACAACGATAGGGGCATCTTAGTGACATTCCCCCCGTAACTAACTAAACTTGACTCATTTCCTGTGAAAAATGAGGTGAGAAGAGTCATATTTGTCCAAATTGGAGGGAGAATTTTTTTATAGGTAAAACGGGGTGGATTGACACAAAAAAATATAGAAATCTCGGAAAAGGAATGTCATCCCCACCAGAGGGGGGCGGTAGTTTAGTGGGTAAAACACCAGGTGACAGGTTCCCTTTAAGCGAAAAAAAAAGAAGAGATTGTCAGTAAACCTAAAAAAATAACACACAGTGACGAACCGCTCACGATAGAAAAAAAACCCCTTGCAAACAGGATAATATAAATATTGGCTAATAAATGTTGCATGTTATTAATTGACATTTCACATCGATATATTTTCGGCGCTTCTCCGCTGAGCCGTGGAAGTAGCAATCAGGATGTACAGCCTCAGGGCGAACATTTTGGAACGCCACTCATTAGATTTCGGGCAAGAGGAAGTCTCTGAAACACGACCAAAACCATTGATAATCCAACCCAAACATATTATATAAAAATGCGTCCCTGAAAAAAAAAATTGAATATTTTAAAAGTTTAGTTTTTGGGGATTCACTGCCCTTAATTTGCTCCATATATTGTTGAATAAAATTTTAAGTTCGAGGTATAACACATTTTCCATAGCTCCCCTCTGGGACAAATTTTCAAAAAAGTTGTAATTTAGAAAACTATTCTACCAAGTAGCCACGCCCATTCCACACCCACTTTGAACTTGGGCTGCAGCCTAGATTGGTAGTCAAATTTATGAAACTTTTTCATCTACATATTCATCAATCACCTGTTTTTGCGGAGCGGGATGATTGTACTTTTTCCATCCATTAAGCAGAATTTTGATTTACAAAGAAAACTAATAAATGATGAAATAACTTTATGATTTTCTATATAAACAGAGAGTGAGATGTGGACCACATGAGCCCAAACAGACTTGGCTCGTGGCTGATTCAAGGGGTTATCCATGTGACCCTGTTGGTTTTTTAATCTAAACGTTAACAGGTGTCAGATCTGCTGAAGTGCAACTCTGTAGTTACAATTGTGGTTGGGTGGGTGGCGCCAGATTGATATATATATCCCCAATATGTGGTTTCATGATACTTCTTTTATACTTATCTAATTGCTATTGCTGTGTTCTCTGGATCTTGCTTCTTCTGATATTTGTTCCCTCACCAATTCTGTACATCACCACCATTCTTGGTTTTGACCCAGGTATCCTGACTACCCTTGTGTCTCCTGATACTTCTTCTACTACGACTATATTGCTATTCTGTGCTAGACTCTTGTACATTATTGACTATTGTTCCCCACAATTCTGTACCTACCACCATCTTGGTTTGATCCAGTTATACCTGACTACCTTGGTCTCCTGATACTTCTTCTACTACTTATACTATATGCTATTGCTGTGTTTCTTCGACTTCTGCTACATTATTAATTATGTTCCCTCACCAATCTGTACCTTCACCACCATCTTGTGACCAGTTGATCCTGACTACCCTGAGTCTCCTGATACTCTCTTCTTTACTAGATTGCTTTGCAGTTTCTGTGTTTCTCTGAACCTTCTTTCTTTCTTGGGAATATTTTTGCCTCACATCTATACCACAACCGCCACCTTGTTTTGACCCAGTTATCCTGCCATACCGTGAGTCTCCTCGAACTACTTCTATACTTACTCTATTTGCCTATTCTGTGTTCTCTGAACCTTGCTTCTTCTGACTATTCTTTGCCACAAATTCTGTACATCACCGCCACTCGGTTTTGACCTGTTCTCTGACTACACTTGAGTTGTCTGTCTCTCTTTGTTTGTCACAAAATACTGCATATTGTGGGGAATTTATTAAGACCGGTGGCTTTAATTGGCAGTTCTTAAATTCCCCCTGGCCCCTGCCCCATTTTCCCTGATTGTGTTGGAAAAGCAGGAAAATGGTGGGAATGGGAGGAGATTTTTATGATTTCTCCACCAGAAAACCAATGGAGAAGCATAAGAAATCTTGCCATGTGAGCACAACTCAGAATAGGGAATGTCGACCGTGTGTTGCCTGTGGGCTAAGAAGGCAGGATGTGGCAAGTAGGCAGGGACAGGGATTTAGGTTAGTCAGGACCTGCCCACCATTCCAATTTTTAAAACTGGGATCATGATCCAAAAACCGCATGGGGGGGCACATGAGGCATAGTAATTGGTGATATGATAATGGGCTGCAGCTGTTGTCAATAGTAATGGAGGTGAAGACCGGAATAAAATCTACTTCAAACAATTGCGAAAAACAGCAAAATTGTCCGTACAATTTTTCTATGACTCCCATAGAGGTGAATAGGAATTACGTAAACAGTATATCAGAGGTGAGTTGAGATGTTTCTGTAACTCTGAAGTTCCAACCAGTCCAACCAGTTGTTCAGAGAAGATGATAAGGATACACACGGTTGGCTCAGTGGTTGGCACTACAGCCTTACAGCATTTGGGGGTCCTGGGTTCAAGTACCAGGGTCAACATCTGCAAGAGTTTGAGGTATTTCTTCTCCGTGTATGCGCGGGTTTCCTCGGGTCCTCCGGTTTCCTCCCACACTCCAAAACAGACTGGTAGGGAATTAGATTAGTGAACCCATTGAGGCAGGACTAATTTGGCAAGTTCTGTGCAGCGCTGCGGTATATGTGTGCGCTATATAAATAAAGATTATTATTATATTATTAATAAACACCTTTAACACTAAAATTCTGTATACCGCCAGTCACCACTAGGGAACATCCCGATTGCTTCAGGCAGATCAATTCATATCCAAGAACTGTCTGCGCAGAGGATTTGGTACTATGTAGCAGTTACTGTAGTCTGTAGTTTAGTTACAAACGCATAGGCGTACGGTGGCAGTAGGGTAGAGTTCCCCTTGAAGCCGAGGCCCTACACGATCCTACACTTTGTCACTTTTGATCACGCCGTTCATACAGCGGAATGCAAATTCCCCATCGTCAGGAGACTCGCGTATCGGTAATGAATGGGATGAATTGTTAGTAACAAGGTGGGATAATTGAAAACCGTCTTTATCCTAAGAAATCACATTCCGGAAGTCTTGGCTGGAGATACATTAGCGGCTCCTAGTCAACAAGTCACTGCTCCGGCCGGGATAAGAATAGTCCAGGATCTGCCACAGTATATATGGGGTTGTGACAATGCACACAGTGATACATCACGTCCTACAGGACGTCACTTACAGTTGGGCTTTTCCTCACAGTCCTTTCATTGGACGTATAAGAGACACGAGATATTATGAAATGTCATATTGTGGCTGTTATAGGGGCAGGTGCGCACCAGTGGTTCTGTTGGAATTGCAGACAGTCAAAGGTTTTGTAGTGTCAGGTTCTTCCTTCTGAAGACTTTGCATTTGAGGCTGCCTTGCAGGCGTTGTGGAGGACTTATAGCCATTGATGCTCCATGGTAAGGGGGCGGCCTCTTACAAGATAGCAAAAGAGAGTGGCCTCCCTTGTCCATCCAGGAAAAAACGATTTGCATATTTCTCAAAGGTTTTGTTGTGGTTTCTTAAGACATCGGGCTTTTAACTGAAGTGGAGCGAAGATATAGGAAGAACAGAAACAAATCAATCTACGGTAATACACACAGTGATGTCACAGTACAGGGATAATACACACAGTGATCGTCCACAGTACAGGGGATAATACAACAGGGATGTCACAGTAACGGGATAATACCACAGTGATGTCACAGTACAGGGATATACACACAGTGATGCACAGGACAGGGATACTAACCAGTGATGTCACAGTACAGAGATAATACACACAGTGATGTCCACGAGTCACAGAGATAATACACACAGTGATGCACAGTAGGATAATACACACACAGTGAGGTCACAGATACAGGGATAATACACACAGTGATGGGTCACAGTCCAGGGATAATACACACAGTGATGTCACCAGTACAGGGATAAAACACCACGTGATGTCACAGTCGGGAAATACACACAGTGATGTCACAGTACAGGGATAATACACACAGTGATGTCACAGTCCAGGGATAATACACACAGTGATGTCACAGTACAGGGATATTACACACAGTGATGTCACAGTACAGGGATATTACACACAGTGATGTCACAGTACAGGGATATTACACACAGTGATGTCACAGTACAGGGATATTACACACAGTGATGTCACAGTACAGGGATAATACACACAGTGATGTCACAGTACAGGGATAATACACACAGTGATGTCACAGTACAGGGATAATACACACAGTGATGTCACAGTACAGGGGTAATACACACAGTGATGTCACAGTGCAGGGATAATACACACAGTGATGTTACAGTACAGGGATAATACACACAGTGATGTCACAGTACAGTTATAATACACACAGTGATGCCACAGTACAGAGATAATACAGACCTCTTTGTACATAGTATTTTAGATTATGATTAGTTTCACAGTCAATGAGAAAAGATTAATATAATTTAATAGGATTTTCTACCACCACCAATAAGTAACTCCAGCTCTCAGGTCGTTCCACTGATTCTGACCCATGTGGAATTTATCTCCAGCCCCTTCTGTTCCAGAGCAATCAGTGCTGGTAACTTCAGCATAATGAGGGCATTCAACTGCCAGGTGGGTGGTGCCCGCCCCTCCCCCCTGACAGTCAGGGATTGACCAGTACTGATATTGAATGGAAATAGATGGAGGTGGATAAAGGGGCGTCGTTACATATATTTGTATGTATAATATATGATGAATTTTTCACTTGTAAATGTAAAATGTCTCTCAAGAATCGAAAAATGTAAATACCGTATAAATATTTGCCGCTCAACTCCCTAATTAATTTTTGGAAGATACATTTTTTCCAAATCACACAGAATATTTGGATATAGATCTGAAGAGCAGAACGTCTGATGACTGAGATCAGTACAAATGTTCGGCTCCAGATCTGAGTGTGAACAGCGGCAGAGATGGGAGGGATCTCCCCGCAGACGCGGATCTAGCGGGGTAGTCACAGGCCGTGCCGGGATATTCGCTCCGTGGAATAATCTCATGCCATCTCATGTTCCTCCCACAGACAGTGAGTAGATCCGGTACAGAGAGGGAGGAGATTCTTTTGAAGTTTTGTACAATTTTGTAAAACGAGTTCCCTTCCGAAAAAATCTCTCTTAAAGGGGTTTTGCAGGGACACAAAAAATATCTTAGGTTTAGTAACAAAATGTATGGGAAAATCATGATTTTCAAATGTAAATGTCCATGTGCGGACAAGATGAAGCGGCCGCCCTTCCTAACTTCCACCTCCTCCCTTCCTTCCTTCCTCCTCCTCCCTCCCTTCTTTCCTTCCTCCTTCCTTCCTTCCTTCTTTCCTTCCTCCTTCCTTCCTTCCTTCCTTCCTCCTTCCTTCCTTCCTTCCCCTTTTTTCTTTCATTCTTTTTTCTTCCTTTCTTTACCTTTCTTTCATTATGTCTTCCTTCCTTTCTTCCTTACTAAACTCCCCTTTCTTTCTTTCTTTCTTTCTTTCTTTTTTTTTCTTTCTTTGTTTCATACCTACATTCTTTCTTTCTTTCTTTCTTTGTTTCATACCTACATTCTTTCTTTCTAGGGCGGAAGTTTGGTTCCACCAATGGCCAGGAAGTTCAGATCATCCAAAATACCAATTTCATGAGCTTTCACATCTATTGAATTCCTATCAGTTACTCTACAAAAATCCCCTAAGCTGACCAACATGGGAGGGTTCACACCTGCAGATGCTCCTCAGGAGCCGCAGCTCCTGGTTGCCCACCTTAGGATCATCTCCCTCAGTCCAAGTCAGGGTTATCAAAAGGCAGCTACTTTTTGAGAGCCTCCTGACCTTTTCCGACCAGGCGATGATCCAGGCACGCAGGAAAGGTCTCCAAGAAGTCAGTATTACCTTCAATGACCCTAACTAAGGCTTACGCAGTTTGGTTCCACCAATGGCCAGGAAGTTCAGATTCATCCAAAATACCTTGTAGATTGCTCCTCAGGAGCCGCAGCTGATGTTGTTGAACCACCTTCAGGACCGCCTTCAACCAGTCCAAGTCAGGGTATCAAAAGGCAGCTAGCTTTTGGCGAGGAAGTTCAGATTCATCCAGAATACCCAATTTTCATGAGTTCCTACATCTACTGGTGTGCTTCCTCATCAACTACCTAGCTGACTAAAATGGAAGGGTTGTGTTGTGGGCATGCTGTAACATAGACACAGATCACGAAGAGGGATAGATGAGCGGTTTGATCGTTTGGGTCATTTATTTAGTTTTATAGAAATAATGGAAAAAACTAGAGTAGAAAGAGTAGATATTGTGGTTTATTGCATGGTAATCCTCGTTGACCAATATGGAAGTGTTGTGGGGGCTCTGTGATCCATGAGAGAGGGGGGGGGGGGGGGGGGGGGGGGGGGGGTGAGAGGAGGGAAAAGAGGAGGTGACCTGTCCCAGTGAATATCTTGACTTATGGAAATTTTAGGAACACTTCAAAAAACTTCTCAATAAAAACTTGATGCCGAGAGGCAGAGTGAGGTGCGAGGTCCTTCGAAAAGTTTTGTAAAACAAGGCGGAGGAGACAAAATTAGAGCCGCATGAACGTTATCTAGATCTCCACTTGGCTGAAGCGTAAGCACTAAATTACAGGGATGGTAATTAGCTCCGAAGTTTAGATCATCTACAAACCAGAAATAAATTAAGCCCCCAAGAGAGAGAAGTTGTCTCCCCAGAGGTCTGTCACTGCGTGTCAAGGGCCGTGGAAAACGCTCTCCAGATATTGAGTGGAATCACCAAGTGGGCACGTTAATGCGAGGACTAGTATGTCCAGGCTTAATTAGTTATTCCCTTCCTTGAGGAATTAAAGTGTCCATCACCTTTAACAAACTAGTACTAGGGCGACATGAGGAATCACCCCATTTCTGGTCTTCACTTGGCAGAGTTGTGAGTTACAGGTCTCCATAATAGTGGGTGGAGACCTAGCTGCTTGTGACTCCACTCCTCCCCCCTACCCTCTCCATAGAACAATGATATCTGGCACAGAAGGAACCTGTCATCAGGGACCTCATTTTAACTAAAAACAGGTTGCAGAAGCCCATTACACCGGTTTGCCCTACTTGCAGGGTTTTTCGTAACCTTGAGGGAGGTGCAGGCGGCCCAAAGGGTTTGGTGGGCCCACAAGGTGTCACTTTCCCATATGAGAAGACTGGGGCCATACAGTTACCCCACTACTGGCCAGCAACTGTCGTGGTTGTTACTGACGGGGGGTGAACATTCAGGTTCGGTACCCGAACCCAAACACAACTACAGGCGGGTCCCCTACTTAAGGACACACCACTTACAGATGACTCACTAGTTAAAGAAGGATCCCTCTGCCCCCAGTGCCTTGGGAATCTCTCTGGATGATTACTATAGTCCCAGGCTGCAATAATCAGCTGTAAGGGTGTCTGATGACGATTTATTGAAATTCTTTGGTCCCATTACAGCAAAAATTTTGACACTCTGATCGTCACTGGGGGAAAAAAATTAATTTGCTGGATCTATAATTATAAAACATACAGTTTCGATGCATTACAAATTTCAACTTAAGAAACAACCTATCTGTATGTAAACCGGGGAGACTTAGTGTGTTTAGTAGTCAACGACTTGGCAAACCATGAACCTGAATGGTTCGTTATTCCTTGTACTGACTTGTTCTGAGCAAAGCTCTTGGGGGTAAGATAGAAAATTACTATTTGCTCCAGCAGCCTTCTGGCCAATATTCTCCTCTCATGCCTCAACTCCTGCTCTATTATCCCTATGTAAAGGACTTTTATGATATTGATACTCGTAAAATTCAGTCCATCTTGTACATAGCAAGACGGGATTGAAGCAAAGATTATAGACTGAATCTGCAGCAGGGAGGAGGAAAAGAACCTAATATAAACCTAATATACCTAATAATTTACATTGATTTTATATAAATTGTGTAAAATAAGATAGACTAAAGGCCCAGTTTTACACAGCTGTAAAAAACTTAGCTAAAAATTATCACTGAAACTGTTTATTTTCTTATTTTTAAAAATGTAGGGATTTTTTTGCAGTATTAAAGGGAACCTGTCACAAATCACCCAATCAAACTAAGAAGCCCCCTCAGGTAGAGAGATGAAAGTCATTTTCTAAGAATTACAGGTTGTAATCTTCACCTGTTTACTATAAAATTCCTTCCAAAAGTAGGCCAAATATGACTCATTTTCAAGTGGAGATGATCAAGTAGGTAGTGGGTTGCGGGAGGTGTCACTTCAGACACCACTAGCTTGTATCAGTATGTAGAAAACATGATAAGGGTTAGAGTTAGTGTATCAATAAAGGTAAGAATCACATCTTTCAGACCACATCAGGGCTGTGTTTGTGAGCGGTTACAGAACAGGGAGTTATAAAATAGGCAGGGAACTGGATTGTTACTGCCAGCTCTCACATTCCCAAACTATATCTTTTAGCTGCAGTTTTGTAGTCACCAAGCATAAGCCCGAGTGTGATCTGAAAGATTGAGAGCTGTTTCTTTAATTTATGACACAAAAATCATGTTTCTAGGTGCATATAGAAACAACGATAGGGGATCTAGTGACATTCCCCCCGTAACTAACTAAACTTGACTCATTTCCTGTGAAAAATGAGGTGAGAAGAGTCATATTTGTCCAAATTGGAGGGAGAATTTTTTATAGGTAGTAAACGGGGTGGATTGCACAAAAAAATATAGAAATCGGAAAAGGACATTCATCCCCACCAGAGGGGGGCGGTAGTTTAGGTGGGTAAAACCGGTGACAGGTGACAGTCCCTTAAGCCGAAAAAAAAATGAAATGAGCTCAGTTAAACCTAAAAAAATAACAACACAGTGACCGAACCGCTCACGATATGAAAAACCCTTGGCAAACAGGATAATATAAAATTTTGTGGCAATAAAGTTGCATGTTATTAATGACATTTCACATCGATATATTTCGGCCGATTCTCCGTGAGCCGTTGGAAGTAGATCAGGATTGTACAGCCTCAGGGCGAACATTTGGACGCCTCACTTAGATTTCGGCAAGAGGAAGTCTCTGAAACACGACCAAAACCATTGATCCAACACCAACATATTTATAAAAATGCGTCCCTGAAAAAAAAAATTGAATATTTTAAAAGTTTAGTTTTGGGGATTCACTGCCTTATTTGCTCCATATATTGTTGAATAAAATTTTAAGTTGGAGGTATAACACATTTTCCATAGCTCCCCCTAATGGACAAATTTCAAAAAGTTGAATTAGAAACTATTCTACCAAGTAGCCACGCCCATTCCACACCCACTTTGAACTGGGCTGCAGCCTAGATTGGTAGTCAAATTTATGAAACTTTTCATCTACATATTCATCAATCACCTGTTTTTGGCGGGATTCGATGATTGTACTTTTTCCATCCATTAAGCAGAAATTTGATTTACAAAGAACTAATAAGGAGATGAAATAACTTTTATTGATTTTCTATATAAACAGGAGTGAGATGGGACCACCATGAGCCCAAACAGACTTGGCTCGTGGCTGATTCAAAGGGCGTTATCCATGTGACCCTGATTGTTTTTTAATCGTTTAAACGTTAACAGGTGTCAGATCTGCTGAAGTGACAGCTCTGTAGTTACAATATGTGGTTGGCGTGGGTGGCGCCAGGATTGATATATATATCCCCAATATGCTGGTTTCATGATACTTCTGTTAATACTTACTACTATTGCTATTGCTGTTGTTCTCTGGATCTTGCTTTCTTCTTGACTATTTGTTCCCTCCCACATTCTGTACATACCACCATCTTGTGTTTGACCCAGGTATCCTGACTACCCTTGTTGTCTCCTGATACTTCTTCTACTACGGTACTATATTGCTATTGCTGTGAGTTCTATGACCTTGACATTATTGACTATTGTTCCCTCACAATTGCTGTACTCAACACCATCTTGGTTTGTGATCCAGTTATCTGACTACCCTTGGTCTCCTGATACTTCTTCTACTACTTATACTATATGCTATTGCTGTGTTTTCTCGACTCTGCTACATTATTAATGATTGTTCCCTCACACATTCTGTACCTTCACCACAATCTTGTTGACCAGTGTATCTGACTACCCTGAGTCTCCTGATTCTTCTTTTCTACTAATGTGCCCTTTGCATTTCTGTGTTTCTCTGAACCTTCTTTCTTTCTTGACATATTCTTTGCCTCACAATCTATACCACACCGCCACCTTGTTTTGACCCAGTTATCCTGCCTACCGTGAGTCTCCTCGAACTACTTCTACTACTTACTCTATTGCTATTCTCTGTGTTCTCTGAACCTTGCTTTCTTCTGACTATTCTTTGCCACAAATTCTGTACTCACCGCGCCACTCGGTTTTGACCTTGTTCTCTGATACACTTGAGTCTGTCTGTCTCTCTTTGTTTGTCACAACATACTGCATATTGTGGGGAATTCATTAAGACCGGGCTTTAATTGGCAGTTCTTAAATTCCCCCTGGCCCGCCCCATTTTCCCTGATTGTGTTGGAAAAGCAGGGCAAAACTGGTGGGAATGGGAGATTTTTATGATTTTCTCCACCAGAAAACAATGGAGAAGGCATATAGATAATCTGCCCATGTGAGACAACTCAGAATAGGGAATGTCGACCAGTTGCTGCCTGTGGGCTAAGAAGGCAGGATGTGGCAAGTAGGCAGGGACAGGGATTTAGGTTAGTCAGGACTGCCCACCATTTCCAGATTTTTAAAACTGGGATCAGTATCCAAAAAACACCGCAGGGGGGGCACATGAGGGACTTATGTAATTGGTGACATGATAATGTGCAGCTGTTGTCAATAGTCATGGAGGTGAAAAGACCGGGGAATAAATCTACTTCAACAATTGCGACAAAACAGCAAAATGTGTCCGTACAATTTTTCTATGATCCCATAGAGGTGAATGGAAATTACGTAAACAGTATATCAGAGTGGAGTTGAGAGCTGTTTCTGTAACTCTGAAGTTTCCACCAGTCCAACCAGTTGTTCAGAGAAGATGATACGGAATACACACGGTTGGCTCAGTGGTTGGCACTACAGCCTTACAGCATTGGGGTCCTGGGTTCAAGTACCAGGGTCAACATCTGCAAGAGTTGAGGTATGTTCTCTCCGTGTATGCGCGGGTTTCCTCACGGGTCCTCCGGTTTCCTTCCCACACTCCAAAAACAGACTGGTAGGGAATTAGATTATGAACCCAATTGAGACGGGAATAATTTGGCAAGTTCTGTGCAGCTGCGCGTTATATGGTGCGCTCTATAAATAAAGATTATTATTATATTATTAAAATACCACCTTTAACACTAAAAATTCTGTTATACCGACAGTCACCACTAGGGAACATCCGATATGCTTCAGGCAGATCAATCATATCCAAGAACTGTCTGCGCGAGGATTTTGGTACTATGTAGCAGTTACTGTAGCTCTGTAGTTTAGTTACAAACGCATCGGCGTACGGGTGCAGTAGGGTAGAGTTCCCCTTGTAAGCCGAGCCCTACACGATCCTACACTTTGTCACTTTGATCACGCCGTTCCTATACAGCGGAAATGCAAAGTTCCCCATCGTCAGGAGACCTCCGCGGTATGGTAATGAATGGGATATGAATTGTTTAGTAACAAAGGTGATAATTGAAAACCGTCTTTACCTAAGAAATACAATTCGGAAGTCTTGGCTGGAGATACATTAGCGGGCTCCTTAGTCATACAGTCACATGCTCGGCCGGGATAAGAATAGTACCAGGATCTCCACCAGCGTATATAGGGGTTGTGACAATGCACACAGTGAATAATCACGTCTACAGGACGTCACTTACAGTTGGGCTTTTCCTCACAGTCCTCTTTCATTGGACGTATATAGAGATCACGAAGATATTATGAAATCATATTGTGGGGTTTATAGGGGCAGGTGCCGCACCCAGTGGTTCTGTTTGGAATTGCAGGCCAGTCAAAGGTTTTGTAAGTGTCAGGTTCTCTCCTTCTGAAGACTTTGCCATTTGAGGTGCCTGCAGGCGTTGTGGAGACTTATAGCCATTGATGCTCCATGGTAAGGGGGCGGCCTTACAAGATAGCAAAAGAAGGTGGCCTCCCTTGTCCATCCAGGAAAAAAAACGATTTGCATATTCTCAAAGGTTTTGTGGGTTTCTTAAGAACATCGGGCTTTTAACTGAAGTGGAGCGAAAGATATAGAGAAACACATAATCTACAGGGATAATACACACAGTGAGTCACGTACAGGGGATAAACACACCGTGATGTCACAGTACAGGGATAATACACACAGGATGTCACCAGACGGGATAATACACACAGTGATGTCACAGTACAGGGATAATACACCACAGTGATGTCACAGTACAGGGATTAATAACACAGTGATGTCACAGTACAGGGATAATACACACAGTGATGTCACAGTACAGAGATATAATACACACAGTGAGTGTCACAGTAAAGGGGATATATACACACAGTGAGTCCAGTACAGGATAATAAACAGTGATGTCACAGTCCAGGGATAATACACACAGTGATGTCACAGTACAGGGATAATACAGCACAGTGATGTCACAGTCAGGGATAATACACACAGTGATGTCACAGTACAGGATAATACACACAGTGATGTACAGTACAGGGTAATACCACAGTGTGTCACAGGACAGGATAATACACACGTGATGTCACAGTACAGGGATAATACACACAGTGGATGTCACAGTACAGGATTATACACACAGTGATGTCACAGTACCAGGGAGAATACACACGTGATTGTCACAGTCAGGGATAATACACACAGTGATGTCCACAGTACAGGGAATATTACACACGTATGTCACAGTACAGGGATATACACACAGTGAGGGCACAGTAGGATATGGATTAACACAGTGAGTCACGTACAGGGATATTACACACAGTGATGTCACAGGACGGGAATTATACACACAGTGATGTCACAGTACAGGGATTAATACACACAGTGATGTCACAGTATCCAGGGGTGGTAATACACACAGTGATGTCACAGTGCAGGGATATACCACACAGTGATGTACAGTACAGGGATAATACACACAGTGATGTCACAGTACAGTTATAATACACACGTGATGCCACAGTACAGAGATATACAGACCTCTTTGTACATATATTTAGATTATGATTAGTTTCACAGTCAATGAGAAAAGATTAATATAATTTAATAGGATTTTCTACCACCACCAATAAGTAACTCCAGCTCTCAGGTCGTTCCACTGATTCTGGACCCATGTGGAATTTATCTCAGCCCCTTCTGTTCCAGAGCAATCAGTGCTGGTAACTTCAGCATAATGAGGCATTCAACTGCCGGTGGTGGTGGCCCGCCCTCCCCCTGAACAGTCAGGGATTGACCAGTACTGATATGAATGGAAATAGATGGAGGTGGATAAAGGGGCGTCGTCTCGTTACATATATTTGTATGTATAATATATGATGATTTTTCATTGTAAATGTAAAATGTCTCTCAAGAATCGAAAAAATGTAAAATACCGTAAATAAATATTGCCGCTCAACTCCCTAAACTTTTGGAAGATACATTTTTCCAAATCACACAGATATTTGGGATATAGATCTGAAGAGCAGACGTCTGATGACTGAGATCAGTACAAAGTTCGGCTCCAGATCTGAGTGTGAACAGCGGCAGAGAGAGAGGGAGAGATGGGAGGGGATCTTCCCCTCCCAGCAGACGCGGATCTAGAGGCGGTAGGTAGTCACAGGCCGTGCCGGGAATTCGCTCCGTGGAATAACTCATGCCATCTCATTGTTCCTCCCACGACAGTGAGTAGATCCGGTACAGAGGGAGGGAGAGATTCTTTTGAAGTTTTGTACAATTTTGTAAACGAGTTCCCTTCCGAAAAATCTCTCTTAAAGGGGTTTGCAGGGACACAAAAAAATATCTTAGGTTTAGTAACAAAATGTATGGAAAAATCATGATTTTCAAATGTAAATGTCACTGTGCGGACAGATGAAGGGCCGCCTACTAACTTCACCTACGCCCACCCCCCCCCCCCACCCCCCCTCCCCGCCACCGCCCCGCACACCCCCCCCCCCACCCCTCACCTCCATAATATGCCTTCCCTTCCTAAAACCCCCGCGTCTGGCGTCTTTCGTTTTTTTTCATCTTGTGCAACCACACGGCCTGCTTAGTCATACACATTCTTTCTTTTCTTCTTGTTTCTTTTTTTCTTGTTTGCATGCCTAATTCTTTCATTCTTTCTTCATTCATACATTTTTCTTTCTTTCTTTCTTTCTTTGTTTCAGACATACTTCATTTCTGTTCTTTCTTTCGTTCAGACAGACATCCTACGCGCCTTTCTTCGCCCTCAACCACACCATTGCTCCTCGTTTGCAGACCGACTCTTTCTTTTCTTTTCTTTCTTTCATACCTACATTCATTCATTCTTTCTTCTTTCATCACTGGTTTGTTGCTTCTTCCATCTCCCTATCCTTTCCATCTTTTCCTTCCTTCTTATTATGAATGAGTTATAAGAGCTTTGATGATAACTCTTATGCTTTCCTTCTCCTCCGCAGCTCATGATGCTCCCTACACGCACTGGAAGCAAACGGTCTTCTTACTTAGAAGGATTACCTGACGGTGCGAAAGAAGAGGAGAAGAGCTGTACGGGACCTTATCTATGAAGCACTAATGCTAACAACATAGTGAGTGTCCACCACTTCCACTACCAGTGTAGTAGGTATATCAGCCCTGTATCCATCATTGGGGGGCCATTACCGTACACCGTGGCCTCCGCTATGGCTTGTCCCATGTATTGTTGGATTGGGGAATCATTGGGGGCTATGGAGGTCACCTCTGATACGGCAAGCAAAATAAAAATACAGTCCAGGGTTTAGCATCATAATTTTTGGGCTATCATTCTGCACCGTGGATAAGTCATCCGAAGGTTGAGGAGATGGAGTTTTGATCAACCCAAAATTAGATTATCTATGACCCTATTAATGACCCATCCTCATGATGTCCTCCTCTCTCTGACGTCTCTTATATAGTAAGGTACCTTGAAATAGCGCCACTATGCCCTTGTGTGGTACTGCAGCCCCTCTAACATATTCCCGACAGAAACGGCCCGTAGATATTATAAACATTAATTTACAATGAACTGTACAATGGCCGAGCTACAGGAGTCACAGTAGTCACATTTGCGGCACCGATCACCCCTTACATGACTCCTAAATCAATCATGACCGATCATAAAGAGGACTGTGCAGCTTGCATTAGTTCTCTCTATAAGGGAGTTACACTGTGTGCTCTAGAACGCAGGGATACTACAATAAAATAATCCCTTCTATGCTTACACCAACGTGAATATGAAAATTAACCCCCCTCACTATTCCCAACCCCCATGCATGCTGACATTAAACCCTTCAATGTCATCAAACCCAGGATGACTTTACATGTTATAGATGATAGAATAAGGATGTGTTCAAGTCCCACCCCCAAATATTCATATACCCACCCTGGATATTGATCCACCCTGAGCTGCCAGGACTATCTCTATTGGCAAATTAGGGACTGTCCTGCAGATTCAGGACTGTCAGCAAGTCCTGTATGTATGTGTTCATTATAAGGGGTTTAGAGGTAGAAGTAGCATACTTAAAGGAAATCTACCACCAGGATCAAGGAGTGTAAAAAGCACACTTACCTGCTGGGGTGGGTGTGCCACTTTGACAGGATCGGTCTTCTTTTAGCTTCTTATGCCCTTGTTTTTTTGTTTTGTATTTTTTTGAAAAGGCTTTAAAAGCATGCAAATGAGCCTCCGGCTACACAGATGTTTATTGAGCTTGGAGCCCCTGAGGCTCATTGCATAAATTTTAAAGCTTTTGGGGGGCAAATACAGGATATAAAAAGCTAAAGGAAGAGTGGATCCTGCTAGAGAGGGTACACACATATGTAAGTGCTCTTGGTTTATAATCCTTCATCCTGGTGGTTAGATTCCTTAATATTTTCAGTACCCACCAATCATGGGGACAGATATGGTAACAAAGGGTTACAACCAATATCTGACCCCCCCCCATCTTTGCTACTCTTACAGCCGGGATCTGGATTCCCCGTGAAATGGATTTCAAAGGCCAGCTGTGCGACGCCTCCATATCCACGACTATAAGATGCGTTAGGACGCATTAACTTACCTGCCATACTTGAAGCCACCGGTACTTACGAAGAAAGAAAACGGTCACCGGAAATGTCAGTTCTGTTCGCAACGGAGGAGACGAATGAATAAAAAAAAATTTACAAATGTATTCATGTTGTTGGAAGTAACTAATAAAAAACGTGCAAAAAAAAAAAAAATCTGAGTTTTATGGGGGTAATTGTGAGGCCTAACCATAATAGCTGATGACTTAAGTGATGTCATTGGTGATAGCATAGCATCGTCATCATCAGGTGTAGAGAGCGCCCTCCAGCACAGATTTTAAACTTGCAGCGTGATAGAAATAATAGTTATTCTTAAAACTGGAATTATCTAAATTACTAAATCTAAAATTAGATCTAAATTACGTCTATCCCCGAGGCCATCCAATGCCAGGAGGTTCATTAGGGTCCTAAAATAAAAATCAAGACCAACGTAATTTCCTGTATGATATGAAATTGCATGGACCTGTACCACTCTGGATCTTTGAGGGGGGACACAACAACCTCCTTGTTGTTACTGTCCTCCCAGCAGGCAGAGCTGGACCTATCACTAGCTGCTCATGTGTTGTTGTGCCGAGACCTCATGGGATTGATAGCAGAGTGTGGAGAAAGACCATCTTAAATCAAAATGATTTTGGAAGCCATTTCATCCAAATTACTGGAGTTTTGTTAGGCTGGGTTCACATAACTTTATTTTATAACGCCAGGTAAGCATATTCGGAGAACATATAGCTCTCTGTGGTAAGGATATGTCGAAAAATCCACAGACATATCTCTAAAGCGTAACTCTGAAGTTAAACTGGCCTCAAATAGGTGAGCACTTTCTGGTTGTGACATGAACTAAGGGACTGAGGCTAAAGCAGCTTCTCTTACTTCCCATAATGCTGAGCTCCCCCTCTACCACTAGCAGTTCTAGCACACAGATTATTACACCACACACACACATATACACCTATGCACACCTACAAAGATAGACCTTAATGTAATACAACCTTAAACTACTATACCTAAAAAACACTGCTATGATTTAGTGTCAGCCAGGCCATTCGGTAGAGTGCATCACTCTCCCCTCATTTCAGGACAGTGGGGGGGTGGACAGTACAGAGAGAAAGAGGAGACAGAGCACACACACAAGTAAACCAGATTGCTGTCCTGCTCCCACTAATGAGGGGAAGTCCGGCTCTCTTAGCAAGGTTGCTCATTAGGCTCCACTCACTAAGAGAGCCGGCTCTTTTGGATCCTGAACGGTTGCCTAACGGACGAGGCCAGTCAGTCACCCCCACACCACTTTTAACCCGATTTTTATTGGGTTAGGGAGTGGTGAGCCATTAAGGGTGGGTTTAGTGAGCATTGGGTATTGAGGCGAGCCGGCTCACGTCGTTCACGCAAACGAGCCGGCCTTTGTGCCGGCTCGTTCACGAACGACCCCACTAGCCCCCTGAAAAATTAAACAGGAGGAAGGGAAAAATCTTCGCCACGACCAGCACTTAAGGAGACACCAGGTAGTAAAATCCAAGACTTTATCGTAGATTAAAACGATACACAGTAGCCACGAGATAAACATGTCACAGCCAAAGGTCTACGCGTTTCGGATATCACGTATCCTTATTCATGACTACCTCTAAAATGCATACACGGCCAATAATATCGTTAGATGAAAACATGGAGTGGATTTCACACGTGATTTGATCTATGATCCTAACAATAGAGTTGAGTATGCACTTAAAAACTAGTGAGAACAAAACTAACACTACAAATAGAAAAAGCAATTTCTCAATAATGACAGATCATGTCCAACCTTTTGTTCATACCTTTTGGAAACTCTGGTGCAGGGTGAAGATCCAGAAGGTCTCACGGGTTAATGCTTCCGTCTGTGACTCCTCCACGGACCGGTTTCCACACCTTCTCGATGCCATAAAAGTAAAAGAAAATACAATCATGATGCATAGCCTGGAAGTGCCGGACGGCCATAGAAACATTAACAGCATCTTGTTTCTCGCATCTAATAGATGTTTCCTAATACGTATTTTAAGAGGACCCCCCGTGCATCCAACATATGGATTTACAACTACTGACATGATTAAATAAATAACATTCGAAGTATTGCAATCAAAAACCCACATGTTGTATTTGAGACCGTACTACAGGAAATAAATTTTTGAGGGATTGACGAACTTGAACACAAACAATGTTATGACCACATCCGTAAAAACCTTTAGTGGATAACCAGGTATCCCTATGTTTTTTAGGAGTTGAGGAAAACAAACTTGGTGAGAGAATTGAGTTAAGAGTTGGAGCTTTCCTAGAGACAAAGTTAACTTTTTTACCCAGGACTTTTGACACCCTATTATCTGAGTGTAGTAATGGGAAAAATTTGCGTATAATATCAACCACCTCTCTGTATTGGTTACTAAAAGTGGTTGAAAACACCACTGGTGCCTTATCTTTTGACCAATCCCTTCCCTGATTTTTTGTTCTAAAAATCAGGTCATCTGTCAATATTATCTACTGTATGACGTGCCCTGTCTAACATCCATTTGGGATATTTTCTTTTTGAAAGTTTGCTACATACTTTCTCTCTTTCAGTGTTGTAGATAACCGGGTCAGTACAGTTTCTTTTAGTTCTTATTAGCTCACCAACGGGGACATTTTTTATTACATGGGGGGGGGTGGCATGATGTAGCTTCCAAAATGGAGTTGGTAGCTGTAGGCTTAACATAAGGAGAGATGGAAACATTCTCCTCACCTCTAAGGGTGACATCCAGAAAATTTATGGAATCCTTATTATAAGTAAACGTAAATTTTAGATTCATGTCATTACCGTTGATGAAATCAACAAAATACAGGATATCGTCCTCCGGTCCCTCCCATATCAGGAGGAGATCGTCGATATAACGACCATACCACCTGACATGGGAGAGACACGGGTTAGACGAGGAAAAGAGGAAAAACTCCTCCCAATATGACATGTAGATATTCGCCAGGGAGGGAGAACACCTCCCCCCCATGGCTGCTCCACATCTCTGAACAAAAAATCTGTTGTCAAATCGGAAATAATTATTTCTAAGTAAGAAATCCACAGACTCCAATAGGAATTCCTTAGTCTCATTTGTATATCTGCTATATCTCTCCAGATGGTAACCCAAAGATTTGAGAACCATAGAATGTTCCAAAGAAGGATAAAGTCCTATAACATCACATGATAACCAAATTGAAGTGGACCTATTCCATGGGTAACCATCTAGGAGAGAGATGACATGTTTGGTGTCTTTCAATAACCCTGGCAAGGAAACAACTAGTGGTTGTAATAAATGATCTACCCAAGCACTTAGTTTCTCATGGATTGACCCAATGCCTGCTACAATGGGTCTAAACGGAGGGGGGAATTTATCTTTGTGTATTTTAGGGAGGGAATGATATATGGGGACCACAGGAAACTTGTTTGTGTTGCAAGTTCGTCAATCCCTCAAAAGAATTTATTTCCTGTAGTACGGGTCTCAAATACAACATTTCGGGTTTTATGAATTGCAATACTTCGAATGTTATTTATTTAATCATGTGCAGTAGTTGTAATATCCAATATGTTGGATGCACGGGGGGTCCTCTTAAAATACGTATTAGGAAACATCTATTAGATGCGAGAAACAAAGATGCTGTTAATGTTTCTATGGCCTCCCGGCACTTCCAGGCTATGCATCATGGGGATTGTAGTTCTTTTACTTTTATGGGCATCGAGAAGGTGTGGAAACCGGTCCGTGGAGGAGATCACAGACGGAAGCTATTAAACCGTGAGACCTTCTGGATCTTCACCCTGGACACGAGAGTTCCAAAAGGTATGAACAAAAGGTTGGACATGATCTGTCATTATTGAGAAATTGCTTTTTCTATTTGTAGTGTTAGTATTTGTTCTCACTAGTTTTTTAAGTGCATACATCAAGCTCTATTGTTAGGATCATAGATCAAATCACGTGTGGAAATCCACTCCATGTTTTCATCTAACGAGTATATATTGCCGTGTATGCATTTTAGAGGTAGTCATGAATAAGGATACGTGATATCCGAAACGCGTAGACCGCTTTGCTGTGACATGTGTATCTCGTGGCTACTGTGTATCGTTTTAATCTACGAATAAAGTCTTGGATTTTACTACCTGGTGTCTCCTTTAAGCTGGATCGTGCGAAGATTTTCCCTTCCTCCTGTTTATTTTTCAAGTTGTTGCTCTCAAGCCAGAGTGATCCGTGCGTGGAGTTTTCCAGGTGCTACAAGCCTTTCCATTAAGGGTGAGCTGACCACGTTTGTTGTTTATCACTAGCTCCCACCCTCTTCTCTTTACTAACCTGACTACAGCCTTCTCAACGCCTAGAGATGTTGATGTGTGCAGGGAAGTCTTATGGATGTTAATAAATTCTTTATTAAACTGAACAGCAGGGGCGTTACTAGGAGAGGCCGGGGCCCATAGCAGAATTCTGAATGCGTCCTCCCTTCTCGCTTAAAAATATACGTATTACTCTCATACATATATATATACACACACACACATATTTATATACTCATATACATAAACATACAGTTCTTCATGCACACACACATTTATACACTCCTACACACGTACGCACACATATAGAGCATATACACATCATATATACACACACATACAATACCACATAGACGTAGAGCATATTTACACACATACAGTATATACACACCATATACAAATCACAGATACACACACATATACAGTATATATACATCACATATATGTTACCTACATAGTATACTGTACAACATGCAGCATAATATATATACATATATATATATATATATATATATATATATATATATAATGGTGCACATTCTCCATTCTTTATTGTCAGGTCAGATGATGGGGCCCTCTGACACTGCAAGCCCTATAGCAGCTGCTATGGCTGCTACCACTGTAGTTACGCCCCTTCTGGCCAGCTGCAGGGGGAGGAGGTGGACTATGTTTTGGGGATATGAGAGCAGAGTGTAGACAGAGCAGACATGATGGAGCTGCTACTGCTTCCTGTAATCTCTGCATAGAGACCACAACTAGCACAGTGCAAAGCCACACCCCCTCACCCTTCAGTGACCCCTCTGTCCATACACTGCATATCCTGTTGCTTCCTCTTTCACTCTACAGATCATTCTTAGCAACCAGAATGCCGGGCAGACAGGAGAGGGCTGAGACAGGATGATAGGAAAGAAACAGCTGCAATAGGGTAATTAAAGTATATTGGTAAAATGTTAGTTTTTAGCTATTGCAGCTATAGTAAAAAAAACTTTAGAAACTTTACGGTTGCAATTTAAAATGGATTACAAAAATGAGATGTGAACATAACCTCAAACTGCATATTTTTTTATTTTTTTTAGCATTTTTGTGGACCACCCATCTTACAGTGGAGACCCTAACCAGAACATATTTTCTCTTAAAAAAAGACCTCTAAACTTTCAAAAGTGAACCATAATTTATTTGCATTTGTACAATCAAACAATACAAGTGGGAGGATTTATTTATGACATCAAAAGAGACCTCAAAACATTACATTTTAACACATTTTTACCATTTTTTAACAAATTGTTCTATCAAAAATATAGAACTTCAACAAAAAAATGTAATTCAACCCATATTGACACATTTTCAAGACATTTGGGTGATTTTTAAGGCCTGTCTTGGAAATTGTGATGGTTTTCCCTGGAAACAGTCAACAAGGTGTTGTGTCCCATCATAGCTCAGATGATGTGAAATTTCCAGATCACATTTTTGTACATTTATAGGTGTAAAGAAACTCATACTCATACTCCACCACACATCAGTTTTGACCCCTAAAACTGCTGAGAGGTTTAGTTAAACATGGTGTAGATACACTAGGGGGTGATGGTCATGCAGGTGAAATAGCAGATAAACCAAGGTCATAATTTATCCAGTGCCACATGCACAAGTGTCCAGGAGGCGGGACTTCCATGTGCACTGGAATGAGTGCTCTACACTGAAAACTCTTTGTTTTAAGCAACATCATAAAAGGAACCTCCTCCTGTTTCCTACTTATGTGTCTGTTTTTTTACATTCATGCAAATGCTCACCTTAGCACCGCAGGGGCGGGGCTGTGTCATCTAGTGCACTAGGAAGCCCCATTGGATACAGATAAAATCCTAATGTCTCATCTCTTCATGGGAAATATTGGTCATTGAGTTGGTGCTGGAAGGATCTTGGCAGCACAGAGAGAATAATATGGGTGCCCCATCAGACATGGCCCCACCCCTAATGCACTGGGAAGCTAATTTGCATACAATTAAAAATTCAATTTTCTTAACATTGACAGATTACAGAAAAACAGGAACGGTATCTCCAGAAAACTTATAAATTCACCTAAAAATATTGATTTTCACTGGATATAGTGTTTTGGAGCAGGCAAATCCCTTTAAGAAATTTGACTTGGGTTTTATTAAATTTATTAAACTTGTGTTTCATTTATTAAACTTGGGTTTTATTAAATTTATTTTGGAAGTAGCAGAATTGTTATGAGCTGAAATACATTATGTACATGACATACAAAAATAAAGGACACTATTTTATTATTTAAGGTGCTTTAAGGGTCACCAGCAAAAATGGTTGATCCCCGATGATCTTAAAGGGCACCAGTCACATTAAAAATGGGACTGGAGCCCTTTAAGATTAAGGCAGGCAGTGTGTCATAGAGCAGTAGGTAAGAAATCGGTATATCGTTTGGTGGGGGAAAAAAATCACTAGAATTTGTAATATTCAAATTCCAGTCTTAGGAGTCCAGTAGGCGGTTCTAGCATCTGGCATTTGACAATCATTGTTACAAAACCTGAGATATTGACTATGGAAATTCCCTTTAAACTAGTGTTTTTCTCATATGCATTTATTTCCATAGTATTTTATACTTACATTTTTTTTTTATAAAATATAATTTAAAAATCTACATAAAATTCTTTAAAAAATCCAAAGTTCCAGTTGATTTTGAAATTTTTGATATAGTCATATCAAAATCAAGACTGAACCCAGACAGACCCCAAGGGATCGATCATATGATCTGATAAATGCATTGACGGCTTATGCTCCGCCCTAAGAGCAGGCGGAGTCTTCGTGCAGTTCCTAATACAGCGCCATCTATATGGCTGTGGCTGGTACTGCAGTTTTTTTTTTTCAATTCAAGCAGAAAACAAGTTTGTAATTCACATAAGTCATATACTACCAATCTGTTGCAAATCTAAAAGCAGCATAATTTTTTTTCGTCCAAACAGCGCCACCATTGTTGAAGGCAATATTTGGTATTGCACCTAATTGGACTTGAATGGTTCAGAACAGTAGTACTAGACACGGTCTATGGAGACGTGTTGCATTGCAAGGCCTAGTGGACTTCTAACACAATCAGGGTCAGATGAGGCTTGTTGTGTCTTAAAGGGATAGCCAGTAATTTATAGGATTAGTGACTTCCAATAGGTTGGCGCTAGAAGCACAAATTTGCATATTTCCCATTAAAATGTCTCCCTTATGAGAAATAGCTCTCACATAGGTGTACAAAAGGAACTGATTTTAAAAAATCGGTACACACTTGACACCTTGAATCGCCGATTCGTCTACTGACCAAAGTTGATTTGATGCCAACAAAGAGTAACTAGCATTTCGACCACTTATACGTTGACAGTCCAGATCTCTACTTATCAGCTAATATAATGCCACCATGGAGTGAAAAAGAAAAGGAGGACTTAAGCTGCTCCTCCCCTAAAAACTGGCTCCACCCCCGCTTAAACAAACCCATACATATCAAAAATCTGTATTCCAAGTATGATGGGTTCCTCGATAAAAATTTCCTAACTTCTTAAGAGAAGTCATGAAGATGTCTCTTGCCGCAACATCTCCATCCAGTTATGGAGTAGTTTACAACATGATGACTAAAAACCACAAAAACAATATAAAATAGTATAAAAACATCAATTCCGATGTCCTTAGTTATAAAAAATACCAGTCTCTGGCACAGAACCATGATTTTCCCATAGCCATAGCCATAGACAAGCTAATGTCATCCTATTGGGTAGTATTATACTAGCTTAACGTTACGCCAAGGCCTCCGGGATCGGTAGTGTATAAATAGTAGGAGAATAAACATCACTAATCTACTGTCTGGAACAACAATTCTTCTTCTTTGGTGAGTCGAATAGACGGACAGTTTTTTCCTTTACTTTGTCTTCTTGCTCCTTTAGAATCCTGAAGAAACATGAAATCATTAGAATCACAAAAACTAACAATAAACCAACAAAAAAAATCCAAAATGAATCTTGTCTCAGTCTGCAGCTGGATCCTGAAAAGAACAAACTAGTTAATCTCTTGTTGATCTTGTCGATCATTGGTAAAATGAGGAGGAGGGGTTTACTCTGATAGGCGGGGTTTAATATTCAGGACAGGAAGAGGAGAGAGGCTACTGATGCACACAGTTGTCTTAAAGTCAGCGCAGCCTAAGTCTGCAGCCTGATCCTGAAGAGAACAAATGGGTTAATCCTTTGTTTATCTTGTCGATCATTGGTAAGATGAGGAGGAGGGGTTTACTCTGATAGGCGGGGTTTAATATTCAGGACAGGAAGAGGAGAGAGGCTACTGATGCACACAGTTGTCTTAAAGTCAGCGCAGCCTAAGTCTGCAGCCTGATCCTGAAGAGAACAAATGGGTTAATCTTTTGTTGACCTTGTCAATCAATGGTAAAATGAGGAGACGGGGCTTACTCCAATGGGTGGGGCTTAATAATCTTTTGTGTTTTTCTTTAGAGAGGAAGAGGGGAGATGCTCCTGCTTTAGCCAGTTATCTTACAGTCAGCACAGCCTCAGCCTGATCCTGCAGAGAGAACAAGTGGGTCAATCTCATGCTGAACTTGTCAATCATTGGTAAGAAAAGGAGGAGGGATTTACTCCGATAGGCAGAGTTTAATATTCTGTGTGTTCCACCATAGACAGGAAGAGGGGCGCGGCTCCTGCTGCAGCCAGTTATCTTACAGTCAGTACGGCCTCAGTCTGCAGCCTGATCCTGAAGAGAGAACAAGTGGGTTAATCTCTTCTCGATCTTGTCAATCAATGGTAAAAGGAGGAGGCGGGGCTTACTCCAATGGGTGGGGCTTAATCTTTGTGTTCCACTCTAGACAGGAAGAGGAAAGAGGCTCCTGCTTTGCTACTGAGACACAACACAATAGGACTAAAACTTTAGAAGAAGAATAAAACACTAAGGGCTGGAATAGGTGTCCGTTCACACAGGACATCACAGCCTCCATATACGAGGTGGAATAGTCACAAACCAGTCCGAACCTCCAATACTTAATGGAACAGCCTTGGCTATATGAGTATGAGGAATGGACCATCATATAACCGAAGAAGGCACATGGTCTCATAATTCAGTTTCCTTCACATAATTTGGACAGTCAAGTGTATGTGCATCACCCCCTACATGGCAAGAAGAAGGCCCTAAGAAAAAGGAATATTATGCTCTGGGGAACCTTTGTTCCTAGCATTATTCATGAGAATGTTGCTGGGAAACATGCCTAAATATTCTAGAGAGTATATAGCCCCCTTCATGGCAGTGGTGCCTCCTAAAACCAATGGCTTCTTCACGATGTCACATTGCAAACAAACTTCACAAATGGTTTGAGGAACACAACAAAGTTTTTGAACTTTTGAGTTCCCTTCATATCGCCTATATCAGTGATGGCGAACCTTTTAGCGGCTGAGTGCCCAAACGGCAACCCAAAACCCCCCTTATTAACGCGAGGTGCCAACCAAAAATTAAAGCAGTAACTTATTGCTCCCTGTTCAACAACTTTCAATCATATTGGCCTCCTTAAGACGGCAACACAGTAGAAAATGTTCATCATTTTTAGCTTCTTTCCAGTGTCCCCCTGCACACAGAGAATTGTGGTGCCAGCTAAAGATCCTCTAAAGATAATTTGGCCCTGTCTTCTCATTCTCCATCTTCCTACAGTTCCAAGTAGCGAAGTAAGTATCAAAATATGACTGAAAGCAGCTTGGAACTGCAGGATGGTTCTTTGAGTCCTGTCTGGTGTGCTGGGGCGATGGCCCAGGTGCCCACAGAAAGGGCTCTGAGTGCCGCCTCTGGCACCCGTGCCATAGGTTCACCACCACTGGCCTATATCATAGTAGACCGTGGTCTGAGAGAGAGGAGTCTAGAGGACACATATCTAAAAGTGCGGTGGTCGATATACTTTCTCCTACCTACAGTTAGATACCCTGTCCGTCTATGTCCCTTAAAGGGGTTCACAGGAGGTGGAAAAACATGGCTGCAGTCTTCCAAAAACAGCGCCACACCTGACCAAGGTTACTGCCAGTACTGCAGCTCAGCTGTATAGAAATGAATGGAGCTTAGTTGCAATACCACACACTACCCATGGTCAGGTGAGGTGCTGTTTTTGGAAGACTACAGCCATGTTTTTCCACCTCCAGAGAACCCCTTTAAAGAGATGCTGCGCCCAAAGAATAAAGTTTGACCAGATCTGGTAGGATAGTCCCGGATTTTGAGGTCTAACCTACTGTCGCTAGCAGAATGTATGTCTAGGGCTGCGACGCAGATGGAGTCGAAGGCAATGGTGAAATTAAGTCTTGTTCTTCTTTCTACAGTTGGTTTGCCAATTTTTCCCATGCTACATTAAAGGGGTTATCCGGGTTTTAAAAATTACTGAGGGCAGTGCTGGGGAGGGCTATTTAAACATAATAAACATGTACTTACCTCGTCTGGTGCTGGCGATGTCCCGCGCAGCGGCCGGTCTTCTCTGTGCGCCGGTTTCATTACAAGGGCGCACAGGGAGCTTCCGTTTGGCCGGAAGCTCCCATCCGACACCATCTCCCAGTGCTTACAACGCTGAGAGATAGGGACGGATAGGAGGAGCCGGCCACATCCCGGACCGGAAGCTCCTTGTGCGCGGCTTCCGTGCCCCTGTAACCAAACAGGGGCACGGATCGAAGGGACCACAGCGCGGGACATCAGCGGCGCCGGAGGAGGTAAGTACAGGTTTATTATGTGTAAATAGCCCTCCCCAGCCCGGCCATAAGAAATTTTTAAAACCCGGATAACCCCTTTAAAGACTCGATTACATTTTGGCTGGATCTCTACTAGGAGACTCTGTAATTTTAGGAGTCCAACATTTATAAAACAATTAGAAAATGGAAAAAAAAGAAATAGAAATAATGCAAATCAACTGTTGATCCCAACAGCGGTTTTCTTGCCGCTAAGGCTTCTAGTCTTCATAATGCCACAAAGCGAATGTGATGTCTGAGCCAATTGCTGTCCTCCAAAGTGACCGGACACCCCCCAGACCGGACCAGGGCCAATCCCTCCCTAGTTATGTGCATGTGTTTTTTTTTGCTAAAAATTCCCCCTGAGGAGTGCAAATATCTGAATACAGGCCATGACTTACGCTGCCAAATGCAGAATGGATTCTTTCACATTGTGTCCACTAGAGGCGCTGCATTCGTAGAAAATTAAATTGCAATCCTGAAAAATAAGAAGACGTTGATAAAGTAAAGCTTAATACATAGGAAAAACCTCCCCTGTATCACCTCCCCTCTAAATGGAGCAGCTCCCACAATGCAGGAATAACAATCAGGTCTATGGACACCATGTAATACCACATCTGTCCAGCAGTGGCCTCTGTAAGAGACATGTGTCGCCCCCGGGAGCACCCTGATCAAGGCTGATCACTGACTGATTCGTAACCAAAGAAAAGTTACCCAGGAACTTCCGCCACCAGGAGGGATGTCATCTTTGGGGTTTAAATTAGCCACGCCCCCTTTAAAGGAGGGACAATTTGCCAAATATTTGGGAAGGTTCATGTAAATTAGTGCTAATGATTTTCAATCCCAACAACTCTGAATGGAGGACTGGTCCATGATTGAGGGACACAAGTTATAGATCAGGGTCTTAGTGGTATCAATCTGCAAAATATCCGGCACCAGGAGTGTCACATCATTATACAGGCAGTCAGTCAAGCCCTGGGGTTGCAAAAAAGTGCTCAAATATCCCAATGCACCCGAAAATACAACCAAAAACCATGCATCAGACTAAGGCTACATGCACACCGCCGCTCACCCCCGCCCCTCTCCATAGGAAGTTATGGCGCACGGCGCCATAATACGGGAAAAGATAGGACATGTCCTATCTTTTCCCGGGCTACGGAGCGGTACCGTACCACTCCCGTACCATGCCATGAGCCCATAGAAGTGTATGGGGGACGTATATCGGCCGTATATACGCCCCCCATACATGTGTGTGAATGTAGCCTAAGATAAATGTGGCCCAAGGGGTCAATGTGCTGGTGAAGGGATGGAGGATACAAGGCACAGAGGTGTAGGTCCTGTACCTTAGCGAGGAGCTCCCCCAGGCCACATGGCACTTCTCTCTCCTTTTCTATGTCTGTTTTGTTACCCAACATTAATATGGGAATGTTCTCCCCGGCTCCTTCCTGTAGACAAAAGACACGATTTTAGAATCTTCTAGAATCTGTTGTATATTCCTTGGTTATGGTTTTACAGTGCAACATATCAATCACATGACTGTCACTGTATTTATGTAAATCCATCTCATCCATCTATCTATCTCATATCTATTTATCTATCTCATATCTATCTCATATCTATCTATCTATCTATCTATCTATCTCATATATATCTCATATCTATCTATCTCCTATCTATCTATCTATCTATCTCATATCTATTTATCTATCTCATATCTATCTCATATCTATCTATCTCATATCTATCTATCTCATATCTATCTATCTATCTATCTATCTATCTCATATCTATCTATCTCATATCTATCTTCTATCTATCTATCTATCTATCTATCTATCTATCTATCTAATATCTATCTATCTATCTATCTATCTATCTATCTATCTATCTATCTATCTATCTATCTATCTATCTATCTATCTATCTAATATCTATCTATCTAATATCTATCTATCTATCTATCTAATATCTATCTATCTCATATCTATCTATCTATCTATCTATCTATCTAATATCTATCTATCTATCTATCTATCTATCTATCTAATATCTATCTATCTCATATCTATCTATCTATCTATCTATCTATCTATCTATCTATCTAATATCTATCTATCTCATATCTATCTATCTATCTATCTATCTATCTATCTATCTATCTATCTATCTATCTATCTCATATCTATCTATCTCATATCTATCTATCTATCTATCTATCTAATATCTATCTATCTCATATCTATCTATCTATCTATCTATCTAAAAAAATGGAAAAACAGCAGCACAGTCCCAGCGAATAATAGGAGATTATGGGTGCTATCCTTAACTCTCACCAGTCAGAGTCCAATGGATATACAGCAAAGAAAACGGCAGCACTCATTCACAAAATTGTGAAAAAACAAACTTGGTGTTTATTCCACCTCCCGCAACGTTTCGGCTGTATTCAGCCTTTGTCAAGCAATGAGTGTCTGATTGCATACAGGTATATATAGTCACATTGTGATGACATCATACAAATGGTAAACAAAGTAACATGCACTACCTCGTGCTTAATCAATACATATTACAGTGATCATGCAGCAATAAATTCAATGGTACATACATAAGGATTATACAAAGTTATAATCAATTAATAATGTGCTTCCGATTTCATTATACAATAGAAACCATGTGTATTCTCACCTGTGTGGGAGTCTCCTCTAGCAAAATAAAAACAGGCGCTCGTCGCGTCTAAACAATGCGACTGCGCATGTCCGTGACGCCTAGTGGGGAGCAGATCATGTGTGCGCATAAAAAATTTTCTTGCCCCTCAAAAGAAGGGTAGTTTCCCCTGCAGACATTGCATTAATTGTACAATGATGCTAAAAGGTGATAGATTTACACATCCAGTGACTAATGCTACATTCGTAATTAAACATTACCTCACATGTGACTCCGACTACGTGATATATTTATTGCAGTGCCCTTGCAACCTGTGGTATATCGGGGAAACCACTCTTGATTTTAAAACCCGACTCAACCAGCACCGCTACACGATTAGGGCCGGTAGGAAGGACCTCCCTGTCCCCAAACATTTTTATGAATGTCAACATAGAGAGGGACAACTCAGATTTCGCCTCATAGACAGGATCCCACCCCTGAGGAGAGGAGGGGATAGGATGAGACTGTTGAAGAGGCGAGAGTTAGAATGGATCTTCAGATTAAATACATTAAAACCTAACGGACTTAATGTTGATTTTAAGACAAGTGGAATTTTCTGAAGGGACTGGCTTGCCTTATTATGTAACTTGCATTTCTGCTTTTTGACATCCTCGGTATAGGCTATGGTGTCTTTACCATATGATTCTAACTAAAAATGTTTCTCTTTTTTTCTAGATCACGTAATTCACTGCACATCACTGTCTTCACAAAATGCTGGACACCGCATGTGGATTTCTCCTCTCATTTTTTCGATTTTTTTCTGTTGTTTTTGGATATAATGAATAAAATGGCTATTTTCTTCTTATTATGTATTTTTTTATCTATTTTTCTGTGACATAACTAGTGGAGTAGCAGATCATTTTCTATAGCCTTCTCTCATGGTCTATTTACCACTCATTATGATGTTGTTTTCACATACTGGACATGTGAAGCTATACGCTTCCTTACTTTGGTACATCCCGACCTCTAGGGCTTATCTCCTTTATTGTCCACTAGTGGGTGAGACTGCACATTATCTGCTGTGGAGATGGGAACATTTCCACTGCGGGAATAGTGCAATTCTCTTTTACTTACGCAGTTTTTGCTAACCATGCTATTACCCACCTCATATTGGGACAGATTCTCTTTAGAAATTACACAATTAGCCCAAAATGTTGGGGTCGGTTTGTTACCTCTATTGTGCCTTATTCACATAAAGGCACTACTTCATTTATTCACCTTATCTGCTTTTGCCCATTTTTAAAGGATGATGTGGCTATAGTTATCCCTCACCCAAGATGGCGATCGTGGACACTTAGAGGTGTTCTGCGCATGTGCCGGTTACAGATCACCTGACCATATCTTTTCTTAGCTTTTGGCGCTGTGACTAATTTTTTATGCGCACACATGATCTGCTCCCCACTAGGCGTCACGGACATGCGCAGTCGCATTGTTTAGACGCGACGAGCGCCTGTTTTTATTTTGCTAGAAGAGACTCCCACACAGGTGAGAATACACATGGTTTCTATTGTATAATGAAATCGGAAGCACATTATTAATTGATTATAACTTTGTATAATCCTTATGTATGTACCATTGAATTTATTGCTGCATGATCACTGTAATATGTATTGATTAAGCACGAGGTAGTGCATGTTACTTTGTTTACCATTTGTATGATGTCATCACAATGTGACTATATATACCTGTATGCAATCAGACACTCATTGCTTAACAAAGGCTGAATACAGCCGAAACGTTGCGGGAGGTGGAATAAACACCAAATTTGTTTTTTCACAATTTTGGAGTGCTGCCGTTTTCTTTGCTGTATATCTATCTATCTAATATCTATCTATCTATCTATCTATCTATCTAATATCTATCTATCTATCTCATATCTATCTATCTATCATCTATCTATCTCTCTATCTATCTCATATCTATCTATTTATCTCATATCTATCTAATATCTATCTATCTCTCTCATATCTATGTATCTATCTATCTATGTATCTATCTATCTATCTCATATCTATCTATCTATCTATCTCATATCGGTGGCCGGGGCCCCTTGACACTGCAGACCCCATAGCAGCTTCTTTGGCTGATAGCCCTGTAGTTAGACCCCTAAACTATCTATCTATCTATCTATCTATCTATCTATCTATCTATCTATCTATCTATCTATCTAACTATCTATCTATCTTCCAATCTTTTTGTGATATTTTGCAACCCCACCCCTGTATCCCTCTATGTTACCTCCACACTGGTGAGCCACTGTCGCACTGCGGTGAATGTGTCTTTGGAGGTGACATCATACATAACAATGACCCCATCAGCTTTCCTGAAGAACTGCTTGGTGATGCTGCGATACCTGCCATAAACAAAACAAATTGCGGCAAAATTCAAAAAAATACTTTGAGATTATGGGTTACGCTTGGGTGTACGATATAATAGAAGTCAATGAGACAATTGTCTCTATTCAGATGTATTTAGCAGATAATAGATGTGTGGTGCACACCACAGAAGAAAGTTTTTGGTATAAAATCTCAAGAAATTTGAATACTTTTATCTTAGTAAGACCAAAGTAAATCCTTAATAAGACCCAAAAGTGTCTTACTCCTAAACGTGAAGCAACTTGAAGGACCTACATGTCATTGGACTTTGGGAAATGAACTGTAATATTGTCCATAGACGACACAAATTTGGTGCGGGGTTGTACCCAGTTTAAGACCCAGACCCACAAAATAGGCCTAAACCTTCTTCAACCCACAGGAAATAGACCAAAGAAGCCTCCATGCCTGTACCTGATGCCTGAAGCCTCCATGCCTGATGCCTTCTGATGGACCGTTAGGGTCCAATACTGGGTTAGAGCCTGGGCCCACCGGGGGATCCTCTGATGCTCCGGTGGGCCAGTCTGTGAGAGACTCTACAACCCAGGATAGAAGTTCCACTCCCTTTCCATGACCCTTGGGCCAACTCTCTAACCTCTCCTCTGCAGCCAATGCAATCCTACCAGACAAGGGAATCCTTTATGAGTTTATACCACCCAGGGCATAATCATTAAGAGCTGGTCCTCTTCCAGCCAAGAGCGGCTACATGGTTTACATAGTCACAGTGTATTATATTATGTATTATAGCATTATATGAGCCGATATAACGCACCTTTCTTGCCCAGCGGTGTCCCAGAGCTGTAGCGCCACCTGGCAGTTCTCCACTGTTACTGTCTTTACACTATAATCTATACCTGCAAGACCAAAGTGAGATATGTTAGAGCAAAGAGGCCAAATCTGAGCCATGAAAATGCCATGTTTTTTTGGGGTGAGGGAATTATCAATGGTTACCGAAGTAATAAAGACCATTTGGATTGTGGCTTTCAACTCGGCACCATTAACGTGTATCTCCACCAATCTCCTCACTCCCTACTTCCATATACCTTCCAATCATCCCAGATTCAATGGATGGTCCTAGGCTCTTGGGTCTAAGGTACGAGGTATACCTTGGACTTCAACTATTTGAGCATTGAAGGTTGAATACCATGGTGGTGAAGAGAGCTATTGGCCCCCCGATCCACCATCCGCCACTTTATAATGCTCTGTGTGGCTCGTAGGCGCGTTTTGATGATGTCATCATACCTGCAGGCTTCAGAGTCACACACAGCAGTGACAGAGAAGGGGAAAGAGCTGCTGCGCGGGAAGGAGGAGATATGAGTATAAGGTTTATTGTTTGGCCAATTGTGGAGAAATATTGGGGAAAGGGGTAAGTCACCACAAGAGGGACATAAAGGGCCACAATGAGTAAGTGGCCACAATAGGAGCGGCATAATGGACAACAATGGGTTGGAAGGAGAATAATATTAAGGGGCTACAATGAGCAGCACAAGAGGTTGCCAAATAGTGGGACACATTAGGGAGGAACTATAGGTTTAGGAGGCCATAATGGGGGGGCATGATGGACCACAAAGGAGAGGTAGAATTTTAGATTGCCCATCATGGGCTACAAAAGGGTGGAAGGAGTATACGTTTAGGGGGCAACCGTGGGGGTCACAATAGGAGGAAATATAAGCTTAAGGAGATGCAATGGGGGGGGGTGTCATGAGGGGCCACAGTGGAGGGGTACAATTTCAGAAGGAAACAATAAGAGGCACAATAGAGTGGCTAGAAGTTTGGGTGGTACAATGGGGAGGACGTCCACTGAGATGTGGTGGGAGAACAGGTTGGAGCTTCACCTATGACCCACCAGATCTACCAAGCATCAATCCGGATTACGAGAAAGCTAATTTATGATGGCGTCTCGCTAGAGAAGGCGCCGGAGCTGTGTGAACGAGGCATGCATGGTTGGGCGCTCTTAGATTTTGGCAGCATAACCTGTAATATCACAGATCGTGGTCTGCGCTGGCTGCAGTGATAGAACCCAGGGGACATATTCAACTTTATGTTAGAGGGACAGAAGCGAGAGAGAGCGAACCTGAATAGGTAATGGAGCGTGAAAGGGGAAGTATTTCCAATGAGATTTGCAAAAAAAAAAAAAATTTGTTGCATCCTGCAACATTTTATTTCAGAAGCTAATAAGTCGAGGCTCCTGGAAATGACTAACACCTGCTCCTATAATAACCTGGTATAATTAGTCATTATCGTTTAGCTTTTCTATTAAAAAACATATTGCAGGACAGTAATAATATATTAGGAGCGTCTTTTGGCGCACGGCAAAGTTCGGCACGTAGTGGTTTTGAGTCCCTGCGCCTTATCTGACATAGTGGGGGTCATTTACTAAAGGCCCGATTCGCGTTTTCCCAACGTGTTACCCGAATATTTCCGATTTGCGCCGATTGTACCTGAATTGCCCCAGGATTGTAGTGCACGCGATCGGATTGTGGCGCATCGGCGCCGGCATGCGCGCGACGGAAATCGGGGGGCGTGGCAGAACGAAAACCCGACGTATTCGGAAAAACCGCCGCATTTAAAAACCGAAAAAGTGTCGCTTGGGAAGCGCTTACCTTCACCTGGTCCGAGCTGGTGTATCCCGGCGCGTTCAGATGCTTTTCAGCGCAGCAGCGCCACCTGGTGGACGGTGGAGGAACAACCTTCATAAATCCCGTCCAGACCCAATACTGTCCAGGGAACGCGCCGCTGGATCGCGAATGGACCGGGTAAGTAAATCTGCCCCAGTGAGTGCGTCCTATACAGATGTTTGCAAGGGATCTATCACTAATGTGCGCCCAAAATAGGCGCAGAAAATGCACCTACTCTGAGCAGGTGCACTTCCAAAAAAAATCACTTAAATTACTAAAAACATAATTTTTAGGTTCCGAAATGAAAAATTCCCTCTATGCAACATGGAAAATACTTCTGCTCAGTTTTAAAATGTAAAATTTCTCCAGTAAGGACTTCATCATTGTCTATGGGATCATCTCTGGGAGTGATTATTGTCTTATTGTACAGATCTGAGAATATTATCAGTCTGCATTTACTGTAAATTATAATAAAAAAGGAAAAGACTCATTTCAGCAAGAATTTTTATTTATATTTTTTTTACTTTTAGTCCCTGCAGTTACATCACAATGATAGTTATTTGTGCAGAGATGAAGCCCTGAACGTTCTGTCACATTTTCTCACTCTCCTTTCATTATTGCTCACAAATGAGATCTATCAATTTGAGACAAATTTAGGCGCAAATGAATGGGACATGAGACAAATCCAAAGTGCATTTACTAAGCCAGAACTAGATCCATCATAGATCAGGAGCCAAAAAGAAGAGCAAACCAGGCGCAAAAATAGGCGAACCTGAGACCCACTATGATTAATGTCCCCCATTGTTTGGATCGCAATCTGCACTACACCTAGTTGCTCCAGACCATTAACTAACTTCTGCTGTTGTACATGTGGTCACACTTGCTGTTGCTCAATGAATCAATGATATTTGATTTTCAGCACCTGAAGGCAACGTACACATATAAGTGAGGGTTTATAAAATGTTGTCAAAGTTATTGTTAACTAAATAATTATAGGACGATTTTTACTAAGGACTTGGATTCAAACGGCAGTGTACTTTATTATTCTACTTAAAGTATGCATATGAATGGATGTTGGTCCATATATTTATGTGTAATATGGTTGAACCCAACAATCTCTTGGTGAATCGTAAAAAAGTCTATGGTTGCCCCTATTCTCTCCCAATGGCAGATGTTTTGGGGATTTGGGGGTTTTTTTTTGGATTTCAACACTTCCAATCCTCTGATCTTATTGGAGGTCTGCTGTCAGTGGCTACAGTGTCTGGCAGTGGCTTCCACCGTCTACATTGAAATTAGTGTATCCCATGGTCTAGGAAAGTGAATGGGTTCAATTTCAGTGTCCCGGGTGGGCTGGGGTAGTCAAATTATTATCCAAAGATCCCTGGTAGAAGTCATTTGAAAGGTTAATTCTTCATAAAGGAGGCCCAGTGGTTTCATAGTCCCCATGTAAAGGCTCTGACAGTAGGCTGGACATTGATTAAAGAGATAGGGAGAACTACGCAGCTGTATCTTTGTGCAGAGTGCTCCCTATGATCAGACACCACATGGGAATTCTTAAAGCATAGGGGAGGTATAGGCCATCATAATGTGTAGCATACTTCTAAACTATAAGTTCTGTTTTTTAGGGTGGGTTGGAGCAAATTTTAGCTGATTTTGCTTGGCCCCTTTAAATGGAGAACAGTTACAGATATTATTAGTTAAAGTTAAAGTCTATAAATCCTAAAATTGTCTTTTCGGTACTTTATAAGTTGCTACGAGCAGGAATCGCACATGACCCTTTAGTAAACCTGTCATTGGGAAGCCAGGAGCGATATTTTTCCTGCAGATGCTGAGGATGCGCTGTAAGTGCCCCCCCCCCCCCCCCTGCTGGAGTCTCTTTCCGCTCATAGTACAAACTGTGTTTATTGTGCACCGTGGATCCTTTTCACATCATATCGTGGGGCGTTTTAATATAAATGATGCTGATGTGATGCAAAACAGCCAAGTGCTTCCGATAAATCAAGAGAAATATCCGTGAGACAGCGCACAAGCTGCTGCAAAGCAAGGGAACTGAGGATTGTTGACTGTATTTTTTCGGGTGGACCGGTGGGGGTCCTGTCGCTGATGAAGAGTAGTCTTGAGTATATTTATCTGGATGGAGTTACGGGGTGTTTTTAGTCCAGTATCTTTGTACTTATTGAAGGTTTCATGCTAGGGGATGGAGTAGAATGTAATGTAGGCACAGATATTACTTTGTCTCCCTGTAAGTTATGTAAGGGCTAGTATGGTTACCTCCCTTCTTTTGTAAATGATGAAGGCACAGATAAAGCTGTATCCCTGCTTCTTCCCTGTAAATTATGTAGGCACAGATAGCACTTCCTGCCTCTCCTTTCCTCTGAACAATGTAGGCACATATAGTAGTCCCTCTTAGTCTCTTTATGTAAATAATGAAGGTACAGATAGTACTGCCTGCCCGTCTCTATATGTATATAATGAAGGTACAGATAGTACTGCCTGTCCATCTCTTTATGTAAAGAATGAAGGTACAGATAGTACTGCCTGTCCGTCTCTTTATGTACATAATGAAGGTACAGATAGTACTGCCTGTCCGTCTCTTTATGTAAAGAATGAAAGTACAGATAGTACTGCCTGTTCGTCTCTATATGTATATAATGAAGGTACAGATAGTACTGCCTGTCCATCTCTTTATGTAAGAAGTGAAGGTATAATGAAGACGTCCATGTTCCAGATTCTTTAGTAGTAAAGAATGAAAGTACAGATCTCTGCCTGTCCGTCTCTTATATGAAATCACAGAATGAAAGTACAAAGAGGTAGTCATGAAAACATAAAAAAGCCATGCTGCCTGTCGTTCTTTATGTAAAGAATGTAAAGTACAATAGTACTGCCTGTTCGTCCTCTTATATTGAATAAGACAGGTCAACAGATAGTACTGCCTGTCCATCTCTTTATGTAAAGAATGAAGGTACAGATAGTACTGCCTGTCCGTCTCTTTATGTCAAGAATGAAAGAAGATAGACTGCTGTTCGTCTATATGTATATAACTGAAGGTCAGATAGTATCGCTGTCCATCTCTCTTAATGTACATAATGAAGGTACAGCATAGTACTGCCTGTCCATTTCTTTATGGTAAGAATGAAAGTAAGATAGTACTGTTTGTCCGTCTCTTTATGTAAAGAATGAGGGTACAGATAGTACTGCCTGTCCGTCTTTTTATGTACATAATGAAGGTACAGATAGTACTGCCTGTCCATTTCTTTATGTAAAGAATGAAAGTACAGATAGTACTGCCTGTCCGTCTCTTTATGTAAAGAATGAAAGTACAGATAGTACTGCCTGTTCGTCTCTATATGTATATAATGAAGGTACAGATAGTATGCCTGTCCATCTCTTTATGTAAAGAATGAAGGTACAGATAGTACTGCCTGTCCATTTCTTTATGTAAAGAATAAGTACAGATAGTACTGTTTGTCCGTCTCTTTATGTAAAGAATGAGGGTACAGATAGTACTGCCTGTCCGTCTTTTTATGTACATAATGAAGGTACAGGTAGTACTGCCTGTCGGTCTCCTTATTTATATAATGAAGGCATAGATAGTACTGCCTGTCCGTCTCTTTATGTAAAGAATGAGGATACAGATAGTACTGCCTGTCCGTCTCTTTATGTGAATAATGAAGGTACAGATCTTGTTTTTTTCATTCCACAGTGAATAGATAATACTGTATTTCTGTCTCTGTAAATGACTTTAGCACCAATAATTTCTTGTTGTATTCACACTAAACAGCATGGGCCACATCATTTACATAGTAATAAGCTCCTCTGTTCCTCTTGTCATCTAATTCCACCAGGTACAGTGAGCGCTCTTTTGAAATCTCTTCACATAGTTATTTTAGTACAGATAGTACTGTTTGTCTGTCTCTTCCTCTGAATAATATAGATACAGATAGTACTGCCTGCATTTCTGTTCCTCTGAGTAATATAGATAGTACTGCCTATCTGTATCCTACTCTGAGTAATGTAGGTACAAATAGTGTGTGACTGCCTGTGTTTCTCTTCCTCTTAAATAATGTAGGTAAATATAGTACTGCCTGATAGTCCCTACCCCTAAATAATGCAGGTACAGAAAGTACTACCTGCTTCTCTCTTCCTTTAAATGATGTAAAGAAAAATAGTACTGCCTGATGCTTTCTTCCTTTTAATAATATCGGTAAAGAGAGTACAGCCTACCTGCTTCTCTCTTCCTATAACTAATGTAAATACAGATAGTACTACCTGCTTGTCTCTACCTATAAACAATGTAAATACAGATAGTACTGCCTGCTTGTCTCTACCTATAAACAATGTAAATACAGATAGTACTGCCTGCTTGTCTCTTCCTTTAAATAATGTAAATACAGATACTACTGCCTTGCTTGTCTCCCTATAAACAATGTAAATACGATACTACTGCCGCTTGTCTCTTCCTATAAATAATGTAAATACAGATACTACTGCCTGCTTGTCTCTTCCTATAAATAATGTAAATACAGATACTACTTGCCTGCTTGTCTCTTCCTATAAATAATGTAAATACAGATAGTACTGCTGCTTGTCTCTTCCATAAACATGTAAATACGGATACTACTGCCTGCTTGTCTCTTCCTAAAATAATGTAAATACGGATACTATACTACGCCTGCTGTTGTCTCTTCTATAAATAATGTAAATACAGATTAGTACTCGCCTGCTTGTCTCTTCCTATAAACATGTAATACGGATAATACTGCCGCTTGTCTCTTCCTATAAATAATGTAAATACGGATACTACTGCCTGCTTCTCTTCCTATAAATCATGTAAATACAGATACTACTGCCTGCTTGTCTCTTCCTATAAATAATGTAAATACAGATAGTACTGCCTGCTTGTCTCTTCCTATAAATCATGTAAATACAGATAGTACTGCCTGCTTGTCTCTTCCTATAAATCATGTAAATACAGATACTACTGCCTGCTTGTCTCTTCCTATAAATAATGTAAATACGGATACTACTGCCTGCTTGTCTCTTCCTATAAATAATGTAAATACAGATAGTACTGCCTGCTTGTCTCTTCCTATAAACAATGTAAATACGGATACTACTGCCTGCTTGTCTCTTCCTATAAATAATGTAAATACAGATACTACTGCCTGCTTGTCTCTTCCTATAAATAATGTAAATACAGATACTACTGCCTGATTGTCTCTTCCTATAAATAATGTAAATACAGATACTACTGCCTGCTTGTCTCTTCCTGTAAATGATGTAGGCACAGATAGTATTGTTGGATGGTCTCTCTTTTTAAATAATGTTTAGGTAGTTTTTTCTTTCATCCACCAGTCTATGGAGAATAACATTCTAGATACCTACCCACCGTAGCAGAAGTCCCAGGGTAAAAATTGTCTTCGCAAAACCTTCTAAGGAAGGATGTCTTTCCCACACTGGAATTTCCCACCATAACTATTTTGAATAATCGATCTGGCAGACTGTAAATATGTTCTTCCTTTAAATAAATTTAGAATTAATTGATATGTACAGGATTCCGAGGAATATCCACTTGACTCCCCCCAACCCTCTACCCTATCCCCAGCAAACCTACATTTGGTAAGGTCTCTTTTCCAACCGGTTGACCTCTCGGAGAAGTTGGGACATCCTCCTTCGGAATTTCATCTTTACTTTGGAAGATCTTTTCATTATTGAGTAGGTTTTCTTCCTTTTCGTCAACCTCCTGCCAGTCATTCAAAGGTCTCTCATGTTGATGCTCTAAATACTGGGGGAGATGATCTTCTTCGATGGATATTATTCGTTGTAGATGGTGGGCTTTGGCCGGTTTGCTCTCCACATTGGCGTCAGTCTCCGTTACAGACATGCCAACACCGTTCAACCCAACAGAGGTCTGTTTAGCTGGAAACACATCATCTTCTTCAGATGACTGACTGTTGGAATAGCCGCAAAAATCATGAAGTTATTCAAGCGATTAAAGTCAAATTTCACCAAAAAAAAAGATATAAAAATTTTTGGCATGGACATTATTTTTGACCAAAATTGTAATTTTTTCATCATAATGCAATTTGAAGGCCTATTGTTGAGGTAGAACATCCATTACCATCCAATCTATTTTGAGCTGTGCTCTGCCTGTTCTTGGATTCGCGGTATTGTACGTATTCTGGCTATAATTCATCAAATTCAATTAATTGTGAAGAAGAAGAATAATTGAGTGCGTCTCTTAGGATGTGCTTCCAATTAGCGAATAATTAGCTGATGTGAGAATGCATTCAAATATAAAATAACCCACCCAGCACTCCAAAGTCATTTGGTCTCCTGTAGAGCATCCGAAAATTAGATGTTCCGCTAACCGAATAGAGGGCTTTATTAATTATACGGCTCCACGTAGGGAGGGGGCGCTACTGCGATCCGACGTCAGTAGAAATTTCGGAACACAAATTAATTTTTTGGGGGTCAAATCTGAACAAACATCGAGTCCTTCTTAACATCTGCCAAAAAGAGAGCTGTGACCTTTGAAGATGCTACACAGAGGATGCCTCCTCGTAGAGAACAATTGTCATGTACATTTAAAGGGAACCAGTAGGGTGTTCTGTGGTGTTCTATCTGATTTTGATAAACTCTGTGATATATGGGATTATGTGATTTAGAGAAGGATTTCATTGGAGAGAGTTCTCTCACTCTCAATCACTATGTGTGGGCGGATTAATCAGGACTCTCACTGTCAATCACTGTGTGTGGGCGGAGTAATCAGGACTCTCACTGTCAATCACTGTGTGTGGGAGGAGTAATCAGGACTCTCACTGTCAATCACTGTGTGTGGGCGGGGTAATCAGGACTCTCACTGCCAATCACTGTGTGACGGTGGAGTAATCAGGACTCTCACTGCCAATCACTGTGTGTGGGCGGAGTAATTAAGACTCTCAATCACTGTTTGTGGGATAATCAGGACTCTGATTGCCAATAACTGTGTGTGGTCAGGGTAATCAGAACTCTTACTGTCAATCACTGTATGTGGGTGGAGGAAACAGGGCTCTCACTGTCAATCACTGTGTGTGGGCGGATTAATCAGGACTCTCACTGTCAATCTCTGTGTGTGGGTGGAGTAATTAGGACTCTCACTGCCAATCACTGTGTGTGGGTGGAGTAATTAGGACTCTCACTGCCAATCACTGTGTGACGGTGAAGTAATCAGGACTCTCACTGCCAATCACTGTGTGTGGGCGGAGTAATTAAGACTCTCAATCACTGTGTGTGGGATAATCAGGACTCTGATTGCCAATAACTGTATGTGGTCAGGGTAATCAGGACTCTTACTGTCAATCACTGTATGTGGGTGGAGGAATCAGGGCTCTCACTGTCAACCACTGTGTGTGGGCGGGTAATCAGACTCTCACTATCAATCACTATGTGTTGGGCGGAGTAATCAGAACTCTCACTGCCAATCACTGTGTGTGGGCGGAGTAATTAGGACTCTCACTCTCAATCACTGTGTGTGGGTTCGGATAATCAGGACTCTCACTGTCAATCACTGTGTGTAGGCGAGGTAATCAGGACTCTTACTGTCAATCACTGTATGTGGGGGGGAGTAATTAAGACTCTCAATCACTGTGTGTGGGGTAATCAGGACTCTTACTGTCAATCACTCTATGTGGGTGGAGGAATCAGGGCTCTCACTGTCAATCCCTGAGTGTGGGCGGAGTAATCAGGACTCTCCCTGTCAATCACTGTGTGTGGGCGGATTAATCAGGACTCTCACTGTCAATCACTGTGTGTAGGTGGAGTAATCAGGACTCTCACTGTCAACCACTGTGTGTGGGCGGGTAATCAGAACTCTCACTGCCAATCACTGTGTGTGGGCGGAGTAATTAGGACTCTCACTGTCAATCACTGTGTGTGGGTGGAATAATCAGGACTCTCACTGTCAATCACTGTGTGTAGGCGAGGTAATCAGGACTCTTACTGTCAATCACTGTATGTGGGGGGAGTAATCAGGACTCTCACTGTCAATCACTGAGTGTGGGAGGAGTAATAAAGACTCTCTTTATTAATCACTGTGTGTGGGCGGGGTAATCAGGACTCTCTTTATTAATCACTGTGTGTGGGCGGGGTAATCAGGACTCTCATTGTCAATCACTGTGTGTGGGTGGAGTAATTAGGACTCTCATTGCCAATAACTGTGTGTGGGTGGGATAATCAGGACTCTCACTGTCAATCACTGTGTGTGGGAGGAGTAATAAGGACTCTCACTCTTAATTACTGTGTGTGGTCGGATTAATCAGAACTCTCATTGTCAATCACTGTGTGTGGCCGCAGTAATCAGGACTCTCACTGTCAATCAATGTATGTGGGTGGAGTAATCAGGACTCTGCTGTCAATCACTGTGTGTGGAAAGGGTAATCAGAACTCACTGTCAATCACTGTGTGTGGAAAGGGTAATCAGAACTCTCACTGTCAATCACTGTGTGTGGGCAGAGTAATCAGAACTCACTGCCAATCAGTGTGTGGGCGGAGTAATCATGACTCTCACTGTCAATCACTGTGTGTGGGTGGAGTAATCAGGATTCTCACTGTCAATCACTGTGTGTGGGTGGAGTAATCAGGACTCTCACTGTCAATCACTGTGTGTGGGTGGAGTAATCAGGACTCTCCCGGTCAATCACTGTGTGTGGGCGGAGTAATCAGAACTCGCTGCCAATCCCTGTGTGTGGGTGGAGTAATGATTATATGGCAGTATTAAATTATTGGCAGTTTGTAGTGGTTTAAGTTCAAGTATAAGTTACCTTTTCACTGAAGGCTTCCTTTCGAAATATTTTCCAATAATGGATCCTGATCTTTGATTCTTCATTGATTTAGCTGGATTTACCTTTGGTTTCTGGGTAATACAAAAAAATCAAAACTAAAAAGATTAATTAATTTTAATTTTGGACCCCTCCCCCCCCCCTTTAATTACTTCAAGTATTTCATCCCTATTCAAGTGTGTGTTCATGAGAAGTAACACTGTGTCTGGTTATTTTGTCACTTTTAATCAACTTTTTGAGAACCTCTTCTCGCGGAAGTCTCTGTCTGCAAATTTTAAATGCCCTCTGAGCTTCAGAGAGGAGACCAAGCTGCTGCAACTCGCTGCTCTCCCTCCCGTCTCCATAGACTTCTATGTAATCTGACACCTTAGTGGGATTCTTTCTGTTTGCCTAGCAAGACAGAATTCAGAATGATTAGGGATTATGAGATTAGGAAGGATGATAAAAGCCAAAGTAAGAGGAGAAGGAAACACTTTCCTCTGATAAGATATATTACAAAGTTTTTTGTATTCACATTCCCTTTATGCAAAGTTTGTGGAAAGGTAAATTTTTTGCTTAATTTTTTCCAAAAATTTGTTATAGAATTGGCAAAGTTCACTATTATATCTGCATGCAACCACCAGTAGGGGGAGCTCAGGAGTTACCTGCAAGAAGCTGTCCCGTTCATCGCGTAAATGTTTATTCATTTCCCTAGTAGAAAAATAATACAGAAAAAAATTCAAGTTAAAATGAAATTTACCCGGATAAAACAGAATTTGATTCGGCATAAATGGTGTGGCCTCTCTATGTTCCCATAAGTCTCCATATGGCGGAATGTGGATATATGATGTGGTTTTGGATACGAGACTACACCATGTCTTAAAGGGGTAATCCAAAGCTTCAGGTACAACATGGTTCATAATTGCCACTCCGTATTGAATGCAGATTTCCCCTTTAATTTTATAGGAGGCTCTTCCTACCTAATAAGGACGGTTTTATATTGACAGACATCACCTACCTTAGCAAGTCCAGCTGTTTCAGTAGTGCTGAGCGCTCGCGCTGAAGACTTTCGGTGACCCGGTACACCTCCCTATAATGGAGATCATTGTTACAATGGATGTGACCCTCCGTCCAGAGATATCCATGAATTTGTCTAGAGATGTCTAAGATTTATGTATCTATGTGTTACCATCCATTGGGATCAAGGATGGACGGATATCAGGGTGTTCCATTTCCCTGCAGCACCTCCACAGGACAGAAGGAGTATTACATGCTACTCATTGAAAACAATGGGGCTCGTTTACTAAGGGTCCGAACGCGCACTTTCGTCGGGTTTTTGGCGCACGCGATCGGATTGTGGCACATCGGCGCCGGCTTTCAAGCAACAGAAATCGGGGGGCGGATTCGGAAGAACCGCAGAATTTAAAAAACAAATTGGGGTAGATTTACTTACCTGGTCCATTCGCGATCCAGTGGCGTGTTCTCTGCGGTGGATTCGGGTACGGCCGCGATTCATTAAGGCAGTTCCTCCGACGTCCACCAGGTGGCACTGCTGCGCTGAAGAGCATCGGAACGCGCTCAAGTTCACCGGCCTATTTCTAGTGAAGGTAAGTGCAAGCTCCGCAACACTTTTTTTGTTTTAAATGTAACGTTTTTTCCGAATCCGTCGGGTTTTCGTTCGGCCACGCCCCCCCCATTTCCGTCGTATGCATGCCAGCGCCGATGCGCCACAATCCGATCGCGTGCGCCAAAATCCCGGGGCAATTCAGTGGAAATCTCCACAAATCTGAAATATTCGGGTAACACGTCGGGAAAACGCGAATCGGGCCCTTAGTAAATGACCCCCATTGTGTCGCAAGATCAAGCACTCACATGCACCGGGAAGAAGAAGGTGAACTCCGGCGGACCTCAGCGCAGCAGCGACACCTGCTGGATATCGGGCGCACGGACCTTAGTGAATCCCGGCAGAACCCAAATCCTCGTCGGACAACGCGCCGCGGGATCACGACTGGACCGGGTAAGTAAGTGAGCCCCAATATAGTCTCTGTCTAACTGATAAACATCCCTAAGATCTTTATTAAAGTGACTATAACTCTAAACCAAGACAATCCCTTTAAGAGACTATGGCAAAGATAACACAGCTGTTTAGACTGCAAAGGAGCAGAACATCAAAAATCTGCCTATGAAAACATCTATTCTCCAAGGGACTGAGCTTGTCCAGCGCCATCTGAAGAGTTCTATGTAATTTCGGAGGAGTGGAGCGCGGGCTCAGGAGAGTGTGCGCTCAGGATGAAGCTTGTTCCCCAGGACAGCTGCTTACGGTTATGTAAGAAAGGACAATCAGCTGAGTAATACAAGGAAAATTCCCTGTCCTCGAAGTTAAATTCTACAATATAGAGGAGACTTTGCTGCTAGAATAGTAAGGGGTGCACCGGAAAAGTTACTTTTAGTTCTTAGAGTTGTGTTAAGTTCTAAGAGCTCCTAGACCTTGATAGGAACTTATGGACAGATATATGAGTGGCTATTCAATCCTCGCTATTTAATGAGTGCCGCGACCCCGGTCCCAATTCTATTCAATTGCTCCCTTTTTTTGCTAATGTAAAGTAAGTGGTAAGTGCCACAATCAGACGGTCAAAATTTTGTTAGGTCACAATCACGGAGGGCAATCCCAATCCTGGCAGGTCACAATCACATTAAGGTGGTCACAATCCTGGGCGTTCATAATCAAGGTAGGGCAGTCACAATCAAGAAATGGGGGGTCACAATCACAAGAGGGAGGTCACAATCACAAGAGGGAGGTCACAATCACAGGAGGACGGTTAGAATTATGGCAGGTCACAAACACGATAGGACGGTCAAAATCACGGGAGGTCAAAGCAAGGCAGGGCATTCACCATCCTTGGTGGTCACAATCACTGTAGGGCAGTCACCATCCTTGGTGGTCACAATCACTTTAAGAAGGTCACAATCATGGGAGGTCAAATAACGGAAGGGTGGTCACAATTCTGGGAGGTCAAATTGTACGTAGGTTGGTCACAATCCTGGGAGGCCACTTTCTCAGTAGGGCAGTCACAATCCTAGGAGGTCACAATCTCTGCAGGCCAGTCACAATTCTGGGAGGTCACAATCATGGTAGGGTGGTCACAATACCATGGGTCACAATTACAGTAGGGTGGTCACAATCCTGGAAACTCACAATCAAGGTAAGGTGGTCTCAATACCAGGGGGTCACAATTACAGTAGGGTGGTCACATTGCTGGAAACTCACAATCAAGGTAGGGCGGTCACAATCCTGGGAGGTCACAATCACTGTAGGGCAGTCACAATCCTGGGAGGTCACAATCACTGTAGGGCGGTCACAATTCTGTGAGGTCACAATCACTTTAAGAAGGTCACAATCATGCAAGGTCAAATCACGGAAGGGCGGTCACAATTCTGGGAGGTCAAATTGTACGTGGGTCAGTCACAATCCTAGGAGGTCACAATCTCAGCAGGGCAGTCACAATTCTGGGAGGTCATAATCAAAGTAGGTCGGTCACAATCATGGTAGGGTGGTCACATCTTGGAAACTCACAATCAAGGTAGGGTGGTCTCAATACCAGGAGGTCACAATTACAGTAGGGTGGTCACATTGCTGGAAACTCACAATCAAGGTAGGGCGGTCACAAACCCGGGAGGTCACAATCAAGATAGGTTAGTCAAAATCTTTGGTGGTCACAATCACTGTAGGGCGGTCACAATCTTGGGAGTTCACAATCATGGAAGGTCAAATGTTGGTAGGGTGGACATAATGCAGGGAGGTCACAATCACTGTAGGTAAGTCACAATCCTGGGTGGTCACAATCACTGTAGAGCACTCACAATCATGGTAGGGAGGTCACAATCCTGGAAGGTATCAATCACGGTAGGTTGGTCACGTTTCTGTGAAATCCAAATCTTAGTCACAATTTTGGGAGCTCACAGGATTGGTCGCAATCCTAGTCAAATCACTGTAGGGCGGTCACAATCCTGGGAGGTCACAATCGCAGTAGGGAAGTCACAATTATGGTAGGGCAGTCACGTTCCAGGGAGGACCCGGAGAAAAACTGATGCAAAGGAGATATAGTTTTGCAGGGCTCCAGGTAAGTTCCATTAACAAATGTGAAGATTTGGCCCGCCCTAATGGCACTTGACACCTAATTTACATAGTTCCTTTTGCTTCATTATGTATGAATCATCGGAGGGACTCAATTTAAAGGATTTAAAGGATGTAAAAAATAAAATAATATTGCATATACAAATCTAGAATTTTGTTTCTCCAGCTCATATGTAAATGTAAATGTATCCATGGCAACAGACTACAAATAAATCCTGCGTAGTCTGATCCCGCCTTCCCACTCTCTAACGCAATGAAAGTAATGATGGGATTAGTAATGTATAACATGCTGTAGTGGGAGGCAGCTATAAGATCTCTGGATCTCCCCTTTAAATGACTTCCATTGATACATTTAGGGATTTGCGCACATTTCTCTCTCCTCGTGTAGCTGGGAGGCCTCCTCCTGCAGGATCTTCAGCTGTCTCTGCGCTGTCTGTAACTCTTGTGTCGTTCTCTCCAGATCTCGTCTCATCTCTTTGTTTGTGAACTTCAGCTTCTCGTTCTCGGCTCTGGTCTCGTACTTGTCGTTATTCAGCTCCGCGCACTGACTCTCTAACTGCAACATATCCGGAAGAACAGAACAAGGAGACAACACTGAGTAATGTAGTGATAGAACATTTCTATATTATACATTACATTCCATACGGAGGTAGATAGATAGATAGATAGATAGATAGATAGATATGAGATAGATAGATAGATAGATAGATATGAGATAGATAGATAGATAGATAGATAGATAGATAGATAGATAGATAGATAGATAGGAGATAGATATGAGATAGATAGATAGATAGATAGATAGATAGATAGGAGATAGATAGATAGATAGATAGATAGATAGATAGATAGATAGATAGATAGATATGAGATAGATAGATAGATAGATAGATAGATAGATAGATAGATAGGAGATAGATATGAGATAGATAGATAGATAGATAGATAGATAGATAGATATGAGATAGATAGATAGATACGGTAGAAAGATATATAGATCAATAGATATCTATCTTCAGATGATAAATGTATCTCTGCTACCCCCCCAGATAAGGACAGGGGGCCAGTGTGGATGAGTCTCGGGGGTCTATCTATCTCCTGGATGACATCCGCTCTCGCGCTCTCTATATCATTGTGACAACTCCATGGACGTCTCTTAAATACATCACAAAAATTCAATTTTCAGAACCCAAAAATAACCCAGAGAATCCCCCCAGCCCATCACTGGCGCTGCCGACGCTCCCGGGGCCACAGATGACCGGATGTCTGGGCCATAAACATTCATTTGAATTTAGTCAGAAAATCCATCCCCCCCCCCCCCCCCCCCCCGGCCCTGTCACCGCTATGTCAGATACAATATTACCCTGACTGGTCTGTCTAATACAAAGTATCATCTGTCCGGAGAAGCCACAGAGACACCGGCCCATATGCTGCACCGCAACACTGCCAGACATGACGGATCAGCGCCGGATAATCATATCACAGCCCTACAGGGAGGGGGAGCAGAGGAGATATAGAATAGAAAATATTGCTATATCTGCTATACTGGATAATACATTATACTCCTGGTGGTCTAGTGTGCTATACTGGATAATACATTATACTCCTGGTGGTCTAGTGTGCTATTACATGGATAATACATTATCTCCTGGTGGTCTAGTGTGCTATACGGTAATACATTATATTCCTGGTGGTCTAGTGTGTACTGGATATATACATTATCCCTGGTGGTCTAGGTGTCTATACTGGATAATACTGCATTATATTCCTGGTGTCTAGTGTGCTATACTGGGTCAGTTGTAATACATTATTTCCTGTGGTCTAGTGTGCTATACTGGATATATACATTATTTCCTGGGTCTATGTGCTAGACTGGATAATACATTAACTTCCTGGTGGTCTAGTGGTGGCTATACTGGATATAATATACCCTGGTGGTCTAGTGTTGCTATACTGGATAATACATTATACTCCTGTTGTCTGAGTGTGCTATACGATATACATTATTCCTTGTGGTGCTAGTGTGCTATACTGGAATAATACATTAATTCCTGGTGGTCTAGTGTGCTATCTGGATAATACATTATACTCCTGGTGGTCTAGTGTGCTATACTGGATTATACATTATATCCTGTGGTCTAGTGTGGCTATCTGGATAATACATTATATTCCTGGTGGTCTAGTGTGCTATACTGGATAATACATTATATTCCTGGTGGTCTAGTGTGCTATACTAGATAATATATTATATTCCCGGTGGTCTAGTGGGCTATAATGTAACACTATATTCCTGGTGGTCTAGTGTGCTATACTAGATAATATATTATATTCCTGGTGGTCTAGTGGGCTATAATGTATCATACACTATATTCCTGGTGGTCTAGTGTACTATTATGTATAATCATTTATACTCTTCATCGACCCAAATTTATCTTCTATCCTTTCTGTGTGTATAGGGAATAACTCAAATAACATTTGAAGCACACAACCCGGGTATATACTTAGTAGCACAGCTGCTCGGGGACAGTGAAAGGAGTAACAACAATGTTGAATATCAATGGTGGGGACACAGGTTCCATTGGACTTAATCATTAATCAGTATGCAGGGAGCTCCCCCTAGTGGTAACAGGTGGAACGATAAAATGTAACACAATGGGGATCTATGTAACCCCCCGTGTTTTCCCAGGTTTATCTCCTACTGGATGATTTGTATGGAGATTATGTAACCAGATGTCGCCGGATTATTTTGATGCTGTAAAACTTGAAAGGACGATTCATCTTCACTAAAAGCAACACTTAAAATGTACAAAACAAGAAAAAGCCGAAACAGCAGGATTTACATAAACACGAAAACAGGAAACGAGAGCCGAGGACTCATTATACTCCCATTATATTCCCCGACACATCAAAGAGACGCGTCTTCCCAAATACTCAAGGCTACGAGACACCAAGCTGACACTCTAATGCTACATCGAGGTAATACTGTATACGCCTCCTGCAATTAAAGGGATAGTCTATTTTTTTTTTTTCTGTGCAATGTGGCCTCCTGACCACAGGGGGCAGGCTTTAAGGGGTAAATCCACTGACTGTACATACCCTCTTTTGCTTGTGCACCAGATTTTCCAGCTCCTGTTCCTTGTTCTGCAGTTTCTCCTCCAGTTTGTGGCTTCGTGTTTGGAACTTCTCCGTGTCCTGAATAGAAGAATTCAAGGGATTATTCACTTTCCTTAAAATCAGGCCGGTCTTGGTCAAATACAAATACAGTCCCATGGATGAGCTTAAATGCAGAGAATGAAGCAAACAGCGCCGCTCTCTGCACAGTGGCTGAATTGAGTAATTGCAGCTCAGTTCCTATTTAATTGGATAGAAGCTAATCTGCAGTAACCTGGTCTGACCACTACACAAGGAATGGCACTGTCTATTTTCTATTTCATTAGCTAAGTACAGCTGATCTATCGAGGTGCTGGGTGTCGAACCACCAATAATCTAATATTGAGGACCTATTCTGTGGATATGTTATCGAAATTTTAGCTCTAAAAAAACCCTTATAAATACACAGTATAATGAAATGTCTGTGTAATCCTGGAGATCAGTCATATCCAACCCCCTTCCACTTCACTATCCTGTATTTGGCTGTCAGACAACTGGCTGCAGCAGGAGCCTCTCCTTCCACTTCACTATCCTGTATTTGGCTGTCAGACAACTGGCTGCAGCAGGAGCCTCCCCCTTCTACTTTAATATCCTATATCTGGCTGAAAGACAACTGGCTGTAGCAGGATCCTCCCCTTTCACTTCCTTATCCTATATCTGGCTATCAGATAACCTGCTGCAGCAGGAGCCTCTCCTTCCACTTCACTATCCTGTATCTGGCTGTCAGACAACTGGTTGTAGCAGGATCTCCCTTCCATTTCACTATCTTGTATCTAGCTGTACACACTGCTGTAGCAGAACCTTCCTTTCCACTTCCATATCCTGTATCTATCTGTAAGAAGACTGGCTGCGGGCAGGAGCGTTACTCACTCTCTTTAAATATCCTGTCTCGGTCTGTCAACCAACGTGGCTGTACAGGAGCCTCCCTTCTAGCTTACTCACTATCTGTATCTATCGCTTATAGAAGACTTGACTGCAGCGGAGTCCTCCTCTTCCACTTCAACTATCCTGTGATCTGGTGTGCAGACAACTCACGGCAGCGAGGGCCTCCCCCCCCTCTACTTTATATCCTATAGCTGTCTGTCACAACTGGTTGTAGCAGGATCTCCCTTTCCATTCCACTATCTGTGTATCTACTGTAGAACACTGGCTTGTAGCAGAGCCCCCTTCTACGTCACTATCCTGTATCTAGCTCTAAGGACAGACTGGCTGTAGCAGAGAGCCCTCCATCTTCCACTTTCAACTATGCCTTATCTACTCTGTAGAAGACTGGCTGCGAGACGAGCTTCTCCCTTCTACTTCTAATCGTATCGGTACTGTCAGACAACTGGCTGTAGCATGAAGCCTTCTTCTCCTTCCACGTCACTATCCTGTCTCTGTCCTGACGAACTGACTGCAGCAGGAGCTCCCCCCTTCTTACTTTATATCCTGATACTGTCTGTCAGACAACTGTCTGTTGCTCAGGTCCTCCTTTCTACGTCACTATTTGTATCTGCTCGTCCGACAACCGGCCTGTAGCAGCTAGCCTCTCCCCCTTCTACTTTAATATCTTGTTTATCTGTCAGACACTGTTGCACAGAACCTCCCCTCCTGCTTATAATATCGTTCTCTGGCTGAAAGACAACTGGCTGTAGCAGGAACTTCCCCTTTTTTTTGTCTATACTAGAGCCACACCCCTTATCTAAGCCCCACCCTTCACCCGCTGACAGGCAGATCAACTGTAAGTCATAAATATATAAAAAAATTTGATAAAAGATCGTAGTGTTTGATGACTCTTTCTACCAGTCCATGCAATGACATTTGCCCCCCCCCCCCCCCCTCGGGGGGTTTCGGTTTCCTATGACGTCTAATGATTAAATCCCATGACAAATGCGTTATAGATTTTTCTGTGTTTTTTTCCCGTCATTCAGCCATTGCTCAGACTCCTATTAAAATCCATTAAGGGAGCGCAGAAGGGAAATCATCGCCGTTAGCAACGCTCGCCGGAGAGCCGCCGCAGGCGCAGGACGCCCCCCCCCCCCCCCCCCCGTTTCAATACCAGTTTTACCAAGAAACTCAATGAGTTGTGTTCCTGAAAGTAAAAAAATAAATAAATAAAACATTTTCCAAGTGCTCCATTAACTCTCACCCACCCACACGGCTCCAGCCGCAAAGTCACTTTATTCATAAGGGAGAAGAGGAATTTTTTTTAACCAAATGTACGAGGATTTAATCCAGCTAGACTTTAATAAAAATAGTGATTTTTAAAAAAAATGGTAAAAAAACATGAATATACAAATATATATAATAACTGCTCACAATACGGTGCTGTCATCCATGTAAATGTGTTCCTAAAATTTTTATGTTTTCTGTTTGGTCGATGTGATTCACACAGTGCATGGCCAGTTATATCCCTGGTCATGTGATGTCCACAGGTGCACCCTCGTTATATCTTCCTTCCCCTGGGCATGTGATGTTACCAGGTGCACGCTCGTTATAATCCTGGTCATGATGATGTCTCACGGTTGCACGCCTCGTATACCCTGGTCATTCGTGAATTTCACAGTGTTGCAGCCTCGTGAGATCCCTGTCCTTGATGTCACACGGTGGACGGCTCGTTAATCGCCTGGTCTGTGATTCACAAGGGCATTCGCCTTCAAATTCGCGGGTCTGTGACTGATACCCCGGGCACGGCGTTCGTTCTACCCTGCATCATGTGAATGTCACAACACAGGTGCCACGCTCGTTATAGTCCCTGGTCATGTGATGTCACACAGAGCACAGCTCGTTATATCCCTATCATGTTGAGTCACCAGGTGAGGCTTCCTAGAGAACCATCCCTGGTCATGGGGGTTCTAAAACAGGTGCACTGCTCGTTGATTCCGTCCTCGGGATTTTCACCAGGAGCATACACTCGGTATATATCCCTGATCTTGATGTCACACGGTTGGCACCGATCGTTATCATCAGATATGTGTATGGGGGATATACTGGAGTTTGGGGGGAATAATATTGAGTGTGGGGGTAATATGTTTAGGTATGGGGGTATATTAGTGTGGGTATGCTGAAGGTATGGGGAAGATTGAGGTTTGGGTAATATTGAGGTCTGGGGGTAATATTGAGGTCTGGGGGTAATACTGAGATATGGGGGTAATACTGAGATATGGGGGTAATACTGAGGTGCGGGGGTAATACTGAGGTGTGGGGATAATACTGAGGTATGGGGTAATACTGAGGTTTTGGTGCACACGATCGGAAATTGGGGGGGGGGCGTGGCCGTACCGAAACCCGAACGGATTCGGAACAACTCTGCAATTAAACAAAGAAGTGTCGCTGTACCTGAGCTTACCCTGCACTCTGCCGTCTTCTGTGAAGATCATCGCTTCCGATGAACTTCAGTGGTCAGCAGCGAACCCCTGGTTGTAAGTCGGAGGAACTGCGCTTAGTATCCGCCAGAAACACCGCAGCCGCCACACAGAACGCGCCGCTGATCGCGAATGGACCGGGTAGTAAATCTGCCCTACAATGTTTTTTCAATATATTTGTGTTATGTTAATCTTTTCATATTAGTTATGGTTTGACAGAATTATTTAGTTATGCTATGGTGTTATGGCAGTATTATTTTTTTACGGTTTGGTAGTATTATTTAATTTGTTATGGTGGTATTATTTAGTCACGGTTTGTCAGAATTATTTAGTCATGCTATGGGGGTGATATTGAGTCATGGTTTGGCGGTATTATTTAGACATGGTTTGGTGGTAATATTTAATCCTGTGTTGTTGGTATAATTTAGTTACGACATGGTGGTGATATTGAGTCATGGTTTGGCGGAAATATTTAGTTATGTTATCTTGTTAATATTTAGTCATGGTTTGTCAGATTTATTTAGTTATGCTATGGTGGTAATATTTAGTTATGATTGGGCGGAATTATTTAGGCAGGGTTTGGCAGTAATATTTGGTTATGGTTTGGTGATATTCTTGTGGTGTAACAGTTGCTCAAGTCCTTGCGATTTTTTGTTTAAAGGCAACTGGCGTCATGATGATAAGCCGGTTTATTTAATGGTAATATAGTGGCAACATCTGGTCATGGTGTGGTGGTTTGATTTATGCATTGTATGGCAGGTTTATACAGTTACTGTATGATGACAAAACCTGGTCATGGTATGGTGGTAATTATCATGGTGTGGCAGTATTATTACCTCGGATGGTGGTACAGTTATTTCCTGTATGTGGTATTCATGGTGTGGCATATTATTACCTGGTATGGTGGTACTAGTTAGTCTAGGTAGGGTGTAAGTATCGGGGGTGCCAGTATTTTACCTCAGGTTGGTGGTACTAGTTAGTTCCATGGTATGTTTGTAATTATCCTGTGGTGCGTATATTACCTTCAAGGGTATGATGGTAACTAGTTGTCATGTATGGTGGTAATTATCATTGTGTGGCGTATTGCATTTTACTCGGGTATGTTTAAGCTAGTTAGTCATGGTATGGTGGTAATTATCATGGTGTGGCAGTATTATTACCTCAGGGTACGGTGGTACCAGTTTAGTCATGGTTTGGTGGTAATTATATCTTGGTGTGGCAGTATTATTACCCCTTTCGGGTAAGGTGGTACTAGTTAGTCATGGTAGTGGTGGTAATTATCATGGTGTGTGCATTCAGTATTACCGTCGGGTATGATGGTGTACTATTAGTCAGGGTATGGTGGTATATTATCAGGGTTGTGGGCAGTATTACTACCTCAGGTATGGTGGTACTCTAGTCAGATCAGGGTATGGTGGTAAATTATCTGTGTGTGTCAGTATTATTACCTCAAGGGTTGGTGTACGATGTAGTCATGGTAGGTGGTAATTTCACATCATGGGGTGTGGCAGTATTAATTCATCAGGTTAATGGACTAGTTATCATGGTATGTGTATTATCATGGGTGCAGTATATACCTCAGGGTGATGTGGTACTAGTTATCATGGTATGGTGTAATTTGCATGGTGTGCAGTTTTGTTTACCCTGTACGTGGTACTAGTTAGTCTGGTATGTGCGTAATTAAGTCTTGTGTGGCAATTATTACCCATCTACCAATGTGTATGGTGTATACTAGTAGTCTGTCATGGGTTTATTATCAGTGGCCTGTGATGTGTCGGCAGTACATATAGTACCTCTAGGTAGGGTGGTACTAGTTATCATGTATGGTGGTAGTATCAAAGTGTCTGTGGCAGTTTATACTTCAGGGTAAGGTGGTACTAGTTAGTCGGTATGGCGTGGTAATTTCATGGTGTGGCAGTATTATACTCAGGTAAGGTCTAGTCTAGCCTGAGTATGTGGTAAGTTATCGGTGGTGCCATATTGCCTCAGGTATGGTGGTCCTAGTTAGTCATGTATGTGGTATTACGATGGCGTGGCAGATTATTACCTTTACATCATGGTAGGGTGGTCAACTAGTTCTAGTCATGGTATGTGTAATTATCAGTGTGTGCAGTATTATTACCTCAGGGTTGGTGTAGCTAGTTAGCCATGTATGGTATTACTTAATCATGGTGTGGCCCAAGTATTACCTCATGGTGGGTGGTACTTAGTTGTCATGTGTAATGTGGCTATTCATCATTGGGTGGCAGTATTATTTCTCCTTCAGTTATGATGTACTAGTAGTCATTGGTATGGAGATATTATCATGGTGGTGGTAGGTATGATTAATTATATCTATGGCAGTATTATTTAATGTCTTGATGGCGTATCTAGTCCCTGGTCTGCATTTTACCTAGTTTACTGTTTGGTGGGTATGTTTTAGCATTTATTGTGGGTAATTTTGGGGTTAGGGTATGATGGTAAATATACGGTCAGTTGGTATGGGGGGGAGGGGTTAATAATATGTCGGTAACTTTGGTAGGGGTTGTGATGAAAATTCTGCAATGGGCTCATTTACTTTTAAAAAAAAGACCGGTTCCTGTCATGTCCCGTGGCGCTTGTCCGACGTGGATTAGGTTCTGCACGATAACTAAGGTCGTGCGCCCCATCGCCAGCATGTGTCGCTGCTCCCGGGCCGAGGCTCCGCGGAGTTTAGTTTTTTTAAAAATCCTCCGTTATGTCCGAACCGTCGGGTTGTCCCGACTTTTTACCCCAAATTTTTTTCCGATTTGCGCCGATGTCCTCCTGTAGTGTCATCCGGGAGTTTGGCGGCACAAGATCAATTTTTGGCGCATCGGCGCTGCATGGCACTGGACGGAAATTCGGGGGCTGGCGAACGAAAACCCGATGACACTTCTGAAAAACCAGCCGCACTTGAAAAATCGTAAAATGCTGTTGCGCTTGGACGCGCCTTCCCTTCACTTTGGTCCCCTTCGTGGAATTCCGCGGCATTCAGATGCTTTTCAGCGCAGCACGCCACCTGTTGTACCGGAGGAACTACCTTACATAATCCCGGCCGGACTGCGATCCATCCAGGCAGACGCGCTGCTGGATCGCAAGATGGGGGCCGGTATAATCTCCCCATGTGTCATGGGCTTAACTACCTAACTATCCACCATGGCATTTAGGGGGAAATTATTTGGAAACGATGGAATATTCTTTGTAATCATATGTGTAATTTTAAGATCACAGAACGGTAGTTACTATGTCAGAACCCCGGCGGGGACCATGCCTGACTGAACATATGTGGATGGAATACCCCAAACTGCTACGGAGAGGAGAAGAACCTTCCAGAAATGAGGACTAATCCCTGGCCCTAGTAGACGTTGCCCCTTCCCCGCCTGTCAGACAACTGGTTGTAGCAGGATCTCCCTTCCATTTCACTATCTTGTATCTAGCTGTAAGACAACTGGCTGTAGCAGAAGCCTTCCATTTCCACTTCAATATCCTGTATCTATCTGTAAGAAGACTGGCTGCAGCAGGAGCCTTCTCCTTCTACTTTAATATCCTGTATCTGTCTGTCAGACAACTGGCTGTAGCAGGAGCCTCCCTTCTACTTCACTATCCTGTATCTATGCTTTAGAAGACTTGACTGCAGCGGAGTCCTCCTCCTTCCACTTCAACTATCCTGTGATCTGGCTGTGCATACAACTCACGGCAGCGAGGAGCCTCCCCCTTCTACTTTAATATCCTAGAGCTGTCTGTCAGCAACTGTTGTAGCAGGATCTCCCTTCCATCACTATCGTGTATCTAGCGTAGAGACAACTGGCTTAGCAGGTAGCCTCGCCTTGCTATCTCACTATCCTGTATCATCTGTAATAAAGCCTCCCTTCTACTTCACTATCCTGTATCTATCTGTAAGAAGACTGACTGCAGCAGGAGTCTCCTCCTTCCACTTCACTATCCTGTATCTGGCTGTCAGACAACTCACTGCAGCAGGAGCCTCCCCCTTCTACTTTAATATCCTATATCTGTCTGTCAGACAACTGGTTGTAGCAGGATCTCCCTTCCATTTCACTATCAGTATTATTACCTCAGGGTATGATGGTACTAGTTAGTCATGGTATGGAGATATTATCATGGTGTTATGGTATGATTAAGTTATACTATGGCAATATTATTTAATGGTATTGAGGCGGTAATAGTCCTGGTCTGCTGATTTTACCTATTTACTGTTTGGTGGGTATTTTTAGACATTGTATTGTGGTAATATTTTGGGTAAGGTATGATGGTAATATACGGTCATGGTATGGGGGGGGGGGGGGTAATAATATGGTGGTAACATTTGGTATGGGGTTGGTGATGAAATTCATGCAATGGGGCTCATTTACTTACCCGGTCCTGTCAGGATCCCGTGGCGCGTTGTCCGACGTGGATTGAGGTTCTGCCGGGATTCACTAAGGTCGTGCGCCCAATATCCAGCATGTGTCGCTGCTGCGCCGAGCTCCGCAGGAGTTTAGTTTTTTAAATCCCGCGTTATTTCCGAATCCGTCGGGTTGTCCCGACGTGTTACCCCAATATTTCCGATTTGCGCCGATTTCCCCCTGTATTGCACCGGGATTTTGGCGCACAAGATCAGATTTTGGCGCATCGGCGCTGGCATGCACGTGACGGAAATCGGGGGGCGTGGCCGAACGAAAACCCGATGTATTCGGAAAAACCGCCGCATTTAAAATCGGAAAATGTGTCGCTTGGGACGCGCTTACCTTCACTTGGTCCAGCTCGGTGAATTCCTGCGCATTCAGATGCTTTTCAGCGCAGCAGCGCCACCTGTTGGACGGCGGAGGAACTACCTTCATAAATCCCGGCCGGACTCGAATCCAGCGCAGAACGCGCTGCTGGATCGCAAATGGGCCGGGTAAGTAAATCTGCCCCAATGTGTCATGGGCTTAACTACCACTATAGCCACCATGGCATATTATGGTGGAATTATTTGGAAACAGTATGGAAGTATTCTTTGTAATATGTGGTATTTTATGATCACAGAATGGCAGTTACATATGGTCAGAACCCGGCGGCGAACCTGCCTTACATGAGACATATGAGGGAATGGAATACACCAGGAACATGCTAAGGAGATGGAGAAGAACCAAAATGAGACCTAATCCTGGCCTAGACGTGACCTCCCCCCGGACAGCGATGTCTTTACTACTGACCTGTATTAGAAACTGCTCCTTCTCCGTTTTGATTTGCTGTTCCATCTCTTCATATAAATTCTGAATCTCGATGTCGTAGGTGGCGATTTTCCTGCCCAATTCAAAACAAAACGTAGAGTTGTGATGGGTGAGGCCTAAGTAACGTGCCTCCAAATGTGTGACCTTCTCTGGACCGTTCTACAAAATCCTCATTACTTCATTGTATTTATATAGATAATGTACATTCCATCAATGTTTTCCAGCTTTCCAAGTGTTCCTATGTCTATCGAGTGGACAGAACTACCCAAGAAGTCTTCTACAGTGGTGGGTTTCCAAAAGAACATGACCAGTTTATCCAAAAACCCTCAAAGAAACTTCTCAAAGAGATAGAATTTTAGGAATTCCCTAGGATATAAAGTTTATCAATATTTGGAGAAGTTCGACAATTGGACCCTGACATCATGGTTGGTGTACCCTTGTAGGTGAATACAATTTATTGGGAGGCATTGTTAAAGACTTGTCCATCATGGTGCCCATCAACACTTCTTCTTAAATTATGGCCTTAGACTTGTCAAGCAGGGAGCATATCTATACCAGGAGGGAGCTGTAATATTTTATGGCCCTGCCCATTCCCCACCCATGGTACCACCCACGGGTGTATAAAACATTTTGAGTAAATGAAGGGGGGGGGGGGAACAAAAATAATAAAAACCACCCAATGGGTCTCTGATATTCAGTCTTTGCCCTGGTTTACAACCAGAAGTTCAACCTTAAAGGATATCTACCACCAAGATAAAGGATTGTAAACCAAGCACACTTACATTCTGGTGTGTGCCCCCTCTGGCAGGATCTGCTCCTCTTTTAGCTCTTGGTTTTGCAAAAAAAAAAAAGGCTTTAAAGTTATGCAAATGAGCCTCAGTGCTTCCGGTTCCATAGCTGATAATGGAGCCTGGAGCCCCTCAGGCTTATTTGCACAATTTTCTTAAAAACAGCCCAAGGGCATAAGAAGCCCAAATGAGAGTAGATCCTACCAGAGGGGGTGCACACCATTTTGTCAGTGTGCTTGGTTTACAATCCTTCATCCTGGTGGTGGATTATTTTTAGCAAAAAGTCAAGTTGGGTCAATTGGAAACCACACGTTTTATTACCAACCATCAACCATCAATGTCCAATTTCATTCCCCTTGAAAGTCCCTTTTTGGACATGATTTAGCTATCGGTGTCTGATCAATAAACTTTACAACTTCTGGAAGAAAACTTATATGATATCATTGGTAAGGATGTTGGGTCTTGGAGCCCCACACATCTGACATGTATGACCTACCATAGGTCATCAATAAATGAAAGTTGTCGATCCCTCGTCCATCCATCTCCTCATTTATTACTCACTTTTTGAGTGCAACCTCCATTTCATTCTTTTCCTCGTTGGCTTCTTGGAGTTGTGAGAAGACCCGGGTAAGGAATTCTTCAAAACTTGAGAGCAGATGAGGTTCATCTTTCCTCAACTCCATCCACAAGCGTTTTATGGTATTCTCACTGCAATGAAGAAGACATTTTTGGGACTTGGCTGGTGACCACATGTAGTCAATTTGACCAATGGCCTAAATTTAATCCATGTAGTAAATGTTGGGTGCTGGGGTAATCCTGCATTGCAGTGGTCTCCCGTTTTGGCAATGGCAGCTGGACCAGAAGTCCTCTGAGTGACATAGAACAATTGGCATCTTGGACGTCACTGGGGCTACCGCTGGCCAAAACAATAATTACAACTCTCAACATTTGCAGACACATTTTATTCCAACCCAAGAATTTTTAGGTTACCCCTTACCCCCAGAGTGTTTTTAGGAGTTCTGTTTACCCCTTACCCCCAGCGCTTTTTTTAGGAGTTCTGTATAACCCGTTGAATGTGCTATTTTTCCAGAATGATGGATAATAGGAATAATGGGTCTCATTGATCATATGTCAGGTCCGCTAGGGAAAATACTGGGACTTCTGGTTCTTCTGGTGGTGCCAGCAGCGTTCTCCGAACCCCAGCGCGTATCCGCGCAAACTCCACCTCTCGTCCCGGGCAGCGGCTGCTAAGATCTCGCGCTGTCTAGGAGTTGTGTTCGGAACTGCAGGGACTTGTGCTACCTCTGCTTGGTGCCTGGTTATTCTGCACCATGAGGGGTTAATTCCCAGAAGTTGTCCAGCTCCTATCAGGTTCTGGAGGTGGGGTTCTGGCTGCATAAATTGCAGCTTCACTAGTCACCTGTGCCAGTGTTTGAAATCCCTTCATCACTCGCTCTCAGCATTAGGTGTGACTCGCTCTGTATCTGTATCTGTATCTGAATCGTTGTGACCTCGGCTCGTTTTTTGACTTTGACTCTTTGCCTACTGATTTTGCTATTGACGTGCCCTCTCGTTGTGACTCCGGCTAGTTTACTATTCTTTTGTGTTTTATGTTTGTCAGTCTGTTTGTGTTTCCCTTCCACACTTATCAGTGTATTTCGAGTCTTCAAGTAGTCGCCCCACGGTTTAGCGTGGGGGGGGCTATAGGAAGGGACAGAGGTTGGGGCAAGCTCAGGGCACACACTATCCCCTGTCTTCTGTGTTACCCAATCCTGACATCATACACTGGGGTAATGCCCCCCCCCCCAACCTCCCGAAACCTCCAGATTTATCCTCTTGGCCTTATGAGATCATAAAAATATTTAGAAACCTCATAATTAAAATTTGAATATCCAAAGGGGATTTCCAGGATGATTGGAAAACCCTCTGGGACTGGGTCAATACAACATCTCAGTAGTCTCCCAACCTGGCAACACCAACTGGGCCAGAAGTCCTCTCGGTGATGTCTTGGGGCGTCAATGAAGGATCAAATGAGAATCACGACCCCAAACATTTCCCGAAACGTTATTTTATCCTCTTGCCCTTATGAGATCATATAATTATTTAGAAACCTCATAATTAAAATGTGAATATTAAAGGGGCTCTCTAGGAAGATTGGAAGATTGGAAAACCCTCTGGTACTGGGTTAATCCAACATCTCAGTGGTCTTCCATCCTGGGCCAGAAGTCCTGTCAGTAACGTCTTGGGCGTCAATGATTGACCAAATGAGAATCACGACCCCAAAAATCTTTCGAAACGTTATTTTTTTCCGGCCCAGGAACTTTCCCGGTTACCCATTGCCCCGAGGGTGATTTTTAGGAGTCCTGTATAACCGGTTTAACAATAGGAATAGAAATAATATCTTTTTCAGCCAAAAAAATCTCGACAATGCACAAGCACTTTCCATCCGGAGGTCACGCGGGGACAGGTAATCTTGCGGCAGTGCTTACAAAATAAGTTCAATTTGGATTTCACATTTGCCCGTATTATCTCCTCCCGCCGAAATGAGTCTGTTCCTATAATTTTGCATCTCATACCGTTTACACAACAGGCCCGCAGATCACAGCCCACTCCCGAAAAACGACTTGTATTATGTAGAAGAAAACACTTCCTGACCCCGGTGCTTTAGTAAAGCAAATTAGTTTTTTTTTCTATGGAAATCATTTTGTGAAATGATTGTGAAACCGATAATGTGCTCTTACAAATGGGCACAAAATGTCTGGTTCATTTCCTACTTCTCTTTGTGTCATTAAAGGGGATGTCTAATTGCGGCCGCGGAAATTATCCCGCATTGTAACAAACAATAGTTGTATATCTAATGAGCTCCAGGCCCCGGACTATAATTGTTACCCATTGTTTAATTATGTCATGAATGAACAAAACTACTTCGAGGCGGCCGTTTCGGTGAACTGAGCTGAGGTAACGGTAATTTTGTGAAGTTCCGCCTTCCCAAACTTTAATTTTTCGACTGTTTCAATGCATCTAAAGTAAAAAAATAAAGCAACTTTGTAGCCTGATCTAAAAAAATCTACAGTTAATTAATAAATATCAGCTGGACAATCCCTTTAAGAATTACTAAGGTTAAAAAAAGACTCACAAATTCAGTTATGGCTCCTCTCCCCACTAACCTCAAAGTCAAGGGGGAGGGGAAAAATGGGTGGGCACTAAGTCTAGACACCATAAAACAATCCAAAAACCATGAAGTACTCTACTTACTCTTCTAAAAATTTATTAGCCCCCAAACCATCTATCAAGTTGTAGAACTGGGTGTTCACGTCCTCCTCATGGACGTCTTGGCGGCTTTCTTCCCATTTGCTCTGGTACATGTTTTCGAATTCCAGCTGAGCTGTGAGGTCCCCATGAGACAAGTCCTTCATCTGTGGTTCCTCTCCATGTAAAAAGTGACCTGTAAAAAATTTCAAAAATTTGACCTAATAATAATGCAATTGAAATGGACTTTGGTTGAATGGTGCTCGTTAGGGAAACTGCATTTAGGTTCAACCACCCAAAAGCAGGAGTTTCTCATCTGGCACGTGTTAGCATAAGGATGTGTTGTAGGTGTGTGGATATTGAGGGTCTAGCCACTAGGACCACCAAAGAGAATGAGAAGGTGGTTTCCAAGTGACACTGATCGAATTCTGTAACAGTTGTACCCATCCGCAGCTACTCTACTCAAATTGCGTTCCCGTTAGTAATACTATGGAGAAGAATGGATATTTCTCTATTTAGGGGGACAGAAGACCCCCAATTTCATGCAGGACGGGAATCCCCATAGTCATCCCCTTCAACAAGACACTTATCTTCTTAAACTTATATAAGCATAAAATTTCTGAAACATACACACACATAACGGAACAAATTAATATCTACAGGACCTCAGGGGTGGTCCAAAATGAAACACAAAAGATAGCACCGCCCCCGCAGAGCAAGCACTACATTGAAAAAAGTATATCAGATTCCTCTATAAATTAACTGTGGAAAAACTTGTAGAAAACACTTACTAAATCCTGTAGTGAACTCTTCTAGTGTTAGAAATCCATTCCCGTCTGAATCCAGGGTATCGAAAACTTTTTCCAGTTCGTCAGGGCTGAGAGGTAGCTCCCCGTGAAGCCTCTAGAAAAGAAGAGAACACCGTTTCAAAAACTTAACTAATGCTAATTAATAATCAATCGTCTTCATACTTATTTTCGCATGCTTTGTGGATCCAGAGGAAGTAATAAAACAATAGAAGCAAAAAGAAATAAAAAAAGACAAAGGAGGTGCAAAAACGAGGCAAGAAAAGGGCGCAAATCACAGCGAAACTAAAGAAAATGTGATAATAATAATAATAATAAATATTATTATTAATAATAACAGAAATATGTCCAGCAGTTTGCGGAGTTCTCCTGGTTTGTGCCTAATCTGTCTTTGTCTTTCTCCGGCTTCCTTATTTAACATTGATTTCTGCCTATTTGGTCGCACATAATTGCACAATAACACGCCAGTCCTGACCGTGCGTGGGAAAGGCAGTCGTGTGATTTGCACAAAAAATTGTGCCGTTTTTAAGCCACTCACAAAAGGCGCAAAAAGAGCTCAAAGAAGGGGTAAAACAGATAAAATGATCCCCCCTGATGATGTAGAAAAAATGATAGATGATACTTGTTACTTGTACGAAGCTCGCAAACTAATACAAACGAAAGACAGACAGAAAGACAGAAGATCGCCAGCACGCAAGACCCGCCCGCCGCGGCCGTGCCTCTCCCTCGCTCGATCTGCTCTGCGCGCTCGCTCGCTCGCTCGCTCGCTCCTCGCTCCTCTGGCTCTGCGCTACGCTCGCTCTGCGCTCGTCGTACGCTCTGGCTCGCTGCTCTCTCTGCGCTCGCTCTGCGCCTCTCGCGCTCTCGCTCGCTCGCTCGCTCTGCGCTCGATATATATGAGAAGCTATTCGACGCACCAAAGTCGCAACCAAAGAGCTCAAAGAAGGGGGAAACAAGATAAATGGTAGATGTTAAAAGAATAGATGATAATTAGATGATTGAGATAGATAGATATGAGAGATAGATAGATGATAGAAGGGATAGCTAGGAAGCTAGATCGATAGAGATAGCTCGATAGCAGCTCGATCTGCGATAGATATGATATAGCACTCGAGCCGCTATGCAGATAGATCTGCTCACCTATCTCTTCCTCTATCGATCCTATTCGATATATATCTCTCTAGATCTCTATCTATATCGCTATCTCGTATATAGGTGTTGAAGCCAAACAAAACGAGCACACGTCGAGAGGAAAAACTCGCTCTCTCTCCATGCTCTCTCTTTCTCTCTCTCTTCTCTCTCTCTCTCTCTCTCTCTCTATCTCTCCCTCGCTCTCTCGCTCTCTAGCTCTCTCTCTCTCTCTCTCTCTTCTCTTCTTCTCTCTCATCTGCTCTCTCGCTCTCCTCTCTCTCTTCTTCTCTCTCTTCTCTCCCTCTCTCTCTCTCTCTCTTCTCTCTCTTCTTCTCTCTCTCTCTCCTCTCTCTCTCTCTCTATCTGCTCTCTTCTCTTCTCTCTCTCTCTTCTCTCTCTCTTCTCTCTCTCGCTCCTCTCTCTCTCTCTCTCTCTCATCTCTATCGCTTTACTCCTCTCGTCTCTCTCTCTCTCAGCTCTTCTCTCTTCTCTCTCTCTCTCTCTCTCTCTCTCTCGTGCTCTCTCTCCTCTCTCTCTCTCTCTTCTCTCTCTCTCTCTCTCTCTCTCTCTCTCTCTCTCTCTCTCTGCTCTCGTCTCTCGTCTCTCTCTTCTCCTTCTCTTCTCTCTCTGCATCTCATCTCGCTCTCTCTTCCATCTATCTCTCTCTCTCATGCTCTCTCTCTCTCTCTCTCTTCTCTTCTCTCCTTCCTCTCTCTTCTCTCTCTCCAGATAGATAGATAGACAAAGTCCAGAGCAGCAATGAAAAAATACTTAATCCTGGTGATGTTGATCCTTCATGTGAATAGATACAAAGTATTCAGCAGCACTAGCACTACATGTTGAGCTGCTGAGTTCTTTGTATCTAGATAAATAAATATTTTTTTTACTACGCTTAAACTTTTGGCTACTTATCCTGAGCTGTCACACTAAATAAAAGTAAACTACAAGGCTCCTGTCTCCTCACCTCCATATCTCGCCGTGTGATGAAGCCTTTGTCCTCAATATCGCAGATCTGGAAGAACTCATGAGCTTTCCCCAGCATAGTCTGTGGCCCCGGCTCCTGGCTCCTGGTCCATCTCAGTTCATCTTTCGAGGCCTCTTGTCCCGGGGGCTTGCGCTCGACTTGTAGTGTTATTGAAGAGTTTTCTATGGCGGCCATGGCACCGTCTACTTCTCTTCGTGGAGGCTTCAAACTCTGGTCAAGAACCTGGATGTTAGAGTCTGGTGGAGAGGCTTCTCATCATCTCTTAGCAACCGTCTCTTTAATTAGCCGCGAAAGCCGTGGAAAAAAAAGAAAAAAGAGGTCTTTTTGTGAATCTCAGCCTCGTTCTGCTCCTTTAATAAACTGGACTGGAACACGACACATAGAGAATAGGAAAATAATGACTTCCCTCTAAGCGGGGTCCTGGGTGGGGACACAAAGCCTAGACCTCTCCAAACCTATCCAGCACCTAATGTCATTGTTATTTATACTGCTACACCCTCATCCCGGAGGACCGCCACCCACCCTCATCCCCGGAGGACAGCCACCCACCCACCCTCACCCCAGAGGACCGCCACCCACCCTCATCCCCAGAGGACAACCACCCACCCTCACCCCAGAGGACCACAACTCACCCTCATCCTGGAGAACCCCCACCCACCCTCATCCTGGAGAACCCCCACCCACCCTCATCCTGGAGGACAGCCACCCACCCTCATCCCGGAGGAGAGCCACCCACCCTCATCCTAGAGGACAGCCACCCACCCTCATCCCGGAGGACAGCCACCCACCCTCATCCCCGGAGGACAACCACCCACCCTCACCCCAGAGGAGCACAACTCACCCTCCTCCCAGAGGACCCCCACCCACTCTCGCCCCAGAGGACCACAACCCACCCTCATCCTGAAGAACTCGCACCCACCCTAATCCCGGAGGACTGCCACCCTCATCCCCGGAGGACAACCACCCACCCTCACCCCGGACGACCACAACTCAACCTCATCCCAGCGGACCCCCACTTACTCTCATCTCAGAGGACAACCACCCACCCTCATCCAGGAGAGCCTCCACCCACCCTCATCCCAAAGGCCTCCAACCCACCCTCATCTCGAAGGACCCCCACCCACCCTCATTCTGGAGGACTGCCACCCACCCTCATCCCGGAAGACAACCACCCACCCTCACCCCGAAGGACCACAATTCTCACCCTCATCCCAGAGGACTACAACCCAACTTCATATCGGAGGACCACAACCCACCCTCTTACTGGAGGACCCCTACCCAGCCTCATCCCAGGGAACCCCCATCCACCCTCATCCTGGTGGTTTCCCACCCACCCTCATGACAAAAGACCTCCACCCACCCTCATCCCAAAGGACCCCACCAACCCACATCCCGCTTCCTGGAGGAACCCCACCCAGTCTCATCTTGGAGGACCTCATCCAGCAGGATCCTCTCCCACCTTCATCCCAGTGGATTCCCAACCCTCTTCAACCAACTTCAACCAACCCTCCTCATGGAGGACCCCCATGCACCCTCATCAAGGAAGCACCAGTCCTCATCCCAGAGGACCCCCACCAACTTTCATCCCAGAAGTCCCCCACCCTCATTTCGAAGTATTCCCATCCCTGTGGAACATCACTCGCCATCATCCCGGAAGACCACAACCCACCCTCTTTCTGGAAAACCCCCACCCAGCCTGATCCTAGGGGACCGCAATCAACCCACCTGAGGGACCCTAACCCACTCTCATCCTGGAGGATCCCCACCCAGCCTCACCCTTTTTATGTATCTATTTATCTATCCTTCTACCTGATTATCTTTGTTTCTTTCTATCTTTCACGTTCAATTACAAATTTTTCTAGGAGTCATTTTCCTATAGTCTAAATCTGTGCACTTGTTATATATATATATATTGCTCTTCTTATCCCTGGCTCCTACCATCCTGTTGCCGTGCGGGGGTCCGCCGCTCCCCTCCATATCAATAATACTAGAAATGAATTGCCTTGTACTGGATTCTTACTCAGATGACTTCAATCCATATCAGCAGATCAATGGCATCTTATGTTCGAATGATTTTCTAGAACTCAGACGTAATAGAAGTAATTATGGGAGATCAGCTCAGTTCAGGTATCTTATGGTTTATGCCTGCGGCATTACTGTACTTACCTTTATCTAGTCTGTGGATCTTTATGTGACAGTACAATGGGGTGAATAGGGGTTATGCTGACCTCAAGGAGGTATCTAGACATGATCACATGTATCACATGTATACCCCTTGGTACTGTATGTATGTTACACGATTATACAATATTGCCATTGGTGCTTGTTCTATTATCTTATAAGTTTTCCCCCCCTGTAGGTTGTATCCATCAGTTGTGCCGGTGCTGGTAGATGGAGACCAACTGCTATGAAGTCTCCCATGAGCTACATTCTGCTCCGTAACTCTAATTGGGTTGTCTTCTGCTGGATATCTGGGGTATAGCATGAAGATGGGCCTAGTGGAAGATCCTCTGATTCTCTAATGGGCCAGTCCAATACTGTGGCCAAGACCATCATTTTTTCCATAACTATCTATGGTCCTGATGGGACAACCACCTTTAATGGCTTAACCAGGAATCTTGAAGACCCCTAGGAGGATGGATCTGGGGTGGGAGAATAAATATGTTGCTGGCTCCCAGTTCCTGCAGCACTCTGATATTTCTGTTTTTCAGGCCTGCACCCATACAATGAGTAAAGGTTAATGGTGCAGAAGAAAAGTGGCGCACTACATGGTCCGAGTCATCGTTGGTCTGAATTGATCAATCAAAGTGTGGAGCCAATCTAGTGATATAAACAGCTTCAGTACATTAGGATTACGTGTTTCAATGCCATAACGGCATCTACTTAAGGCCAAATTTAGAGAGATTTGATGCTGTCAGCAAAGTCCCCCCTACTTCAGCCAACAAGTGGTCACCTCAGACCAAAAGGTTTCCTTTTAATTTTCCATGGGTCTTTACTTCTTTCATTGTCCCCTGTCCAATTAAGCCACTCATTGGCTGAACAAAGTCATGTGACCCCCAGAATTTCGGTGCAGGCCTAAAAACCAGAAGTTTTAACCATCCCCTGACCCAGCTCCCTAAGGTTTTACCAGATTCCTGGAAAACTCCTTTAAACTAAGAGCTACCACATCAACCGAGGTTCCTTTTATGGTCCAAGTATGCCACTGTTTGGCCGAACCAAGTCCTGTGACTCCCCAAAAGTTGGGTGCAGGCCTAAAAACCAGAAGTTTTCCCAAACCCCCTAAGGGTTTGCCAGATTCATAGAAAACTCATTCAAACCAAGAGCCACCACATCAATCAGGGGAGCAAGGTTCCTTGTATGGTTCCCTGGTCCAGCTAGGCAACTTATTGGCTGAACCGAGTGCACCCAAAAAGTTGGGTGCATGTCTAAAAAAACAGAAGTTTTCCCCACCCCTTACCCAACCCCCTAAGGGTTTACCAGATTCATTGAAAACACCTTTGAACTAAGAGCTATCACATCAATCCGGTGATCAAGGTTCCCGTTAATGGTCCCCTTGTCCAAGTAGGCCGCTCACTGTCTGAACAAAGAAGTTGGGTGCAAGCCTAAAAACCAAAAGTTTTAACCACCCCTGACCCAACCCCTTAAGGATTTAGCATATTCCTGGAAAACTCTAAGAGCTACCACATCAATCAGGTGACCAAGGTTTCAGCTCCTAAGAACCTCCACAAGCAAGCGTGGTGGACAGTAAAAAAATTCACGGTTGACTTTTTTTTTTTTTACCTCCAAAAAACATGCCCCAAATATTGTAATATTTGAACCAATCACAGGGCATAACACTAAGCTTGTCTCAGGATACAGAAGGTCATCTCCTCCAGGTCTCAGATCTTACGGGCAATTATCTTGGAAAGCAAAAAAGGACAAAATCATCAAAATGTGCGGAGGAGAGATTGACGTGATTGATCGAAATAGCGACGCTCTGGAATAACCTTCAAGAGGTACGACTTACCGGTGTCCTTCCTGAGGGAGACATGTGGTGACATTCAGTCGGGGGGGAGGGGTTACTTAAGAAAGCCATTAGTACGTCCATCAAACAACCTATTGGACGCTACGTCTCATTTACTTCAATAAACATAAATTCTACCTCCAGTTTTGACGTCAGCTTGGAGACATGTTGATGTTACCGATTGCTGTGTTGGTGATTTATTTTTTTTAAAAAATGGTGGTTCAGGAGACTGAATTAGACTTATTGGGGGTCATTTACTAAGGGCCCGATTCGCATATTTCCGATTTGCGCCGATTTCCCCTCAATTGGCCCGGAATTTTGGCGCACGCGATCGGATTGTGGCGATGCACGCGACGGAAATTGGGGGGCATGGCCAATCGAAAACCCGACAGATTCGGAAAAACCGCCGCATTTAAAACAAAAAATCTGTCACGGAGCTTGCACTTACCTTCACTCAGCCCGGCTCGGTGAACTCCAGCGCATTCCGATGCTTTTCAGCGCAGCAGCGCAACCTGGTGGACGGAGGAGGAACTACCTTAATAAATCCCGGCCGGACCCGAATCCAGCGCAGAGAACGCGCCGCTGGATCGCGAATGCACCGGGTAAGTAAATCTGCCCCATTGGATCCATCCCCAGCATAGATTAAGAAAAAAAATCAAGATTTTAGCATTTCAACCCTTTTCTATCGTTGAGGATCACCTGAAGATCAGTTTTTGGAGGTCCTGAGCAGCTGTGTCGTTTCCCTACAGTGGCCTCTACTGGAGAAATGTGGTATTACACACGGCCTTCATTCACTACATTACAGTTCATTGTCACCCTGAGTCCTCCACAGGGGAAACTAAATTTTTAAGTGTGATGCAAATTAATCTGAAGTCCTGTTAGTAGTCAGTAGATTATATTGCCTTTGGTGGCTCCATGTTGTGTAGAAAAAAAAATTAGAATTTCGGCTTTTTGAAACTATTATCAGTTTTGATTGATAGGACGGATCTCTTCTGGAAAACTCTATCATTAAAGATTCAATATCGATCATTTATGAGCAGCTGTGTAGTTGTCCTACAGTGGCTACTAATGGACAAATGTAGTATTACACAGCCCTCATTCACTACATAGTAGTTCAAAGTCCTCCAGAGGGGGAGGAACTATTATTTAGTTTTAAATTTTTTTTTTTTTTTTTTAATTTTTAGGAGTGTTGCCAGTTTATAATTTTATGTTATTGTCAGTGAAATCCCTCTGTATGGGTAAGAAACGGCCTGATATTTCTTTTTTCAAAAAATAAAAATGACATAAAAGTGTTCTCAAATCTGAAAACTCCTACGCTCTCGGAGATCAATTGTCAGTCATCTGATCGTCTAGAGACCTAAAGCAACACTCATTAGTGATCAGATTGAGGGAGCTTAAGGGCATCTACCACCAGGATGAAGGACTGTATGTAAATGAGCCTGAGGGGCTCCAAGCTTCATTAACACCTATGGAGTCTGGAGCCCCTCAGAGTCATTTGCATACAGTCCTTCATCCCGGTGGTAGATGCCCTGGGATTTTATTGCCAGTGGCCTCTACAGGAGAATTTTGGTATTACATGAAGTCCATTCAAATTAGACAGAGATGAAGACTCTTTTTGAATAGTTTGAATGTTTTTTACATTCTGAATAAACACTTTTAAATTCAGCTTCTATAATTTTATATACACCTTAAAGGGGATGTCCAGTTACATCAAGCTATTTTGCTCTTCAGTGGGGGTCCCAGTTGTGAAAAACAGGAGTGTTCACACCCATTGTACCAGCTCTACTGCTCTATCCACGGTCTTTGGAACTAATGGAGATTGCTGAGTCCGGCGATCAGTTATCTCCATCAGCGCCATAGAGATGAATACAGCAGCAAGAGCACGTGTGACCAGTTGCTCTGTTCATATGGGGTACAACCAAGTGATCCGTAGGGGGTTCCACCACCGGAATTCCCACCAATCAGGATAGGGGTGATGATTTTTCATGCGAGTGGCTGAATAACCCATGAGATATGAGATACAGAAGTTCCTCACAGTGACCACTACAGGTGAGATGTGGTATTACAACTTGTATGATTCAAAGACATCCACTTTATGAGCCCTGGCTAATATAGATCGGTCTGAAATATATATATATATATATATATATATATATATATATATATAAATATCTGATAAGTTGGGTCTCCTAAGAGTTTATCAGATCCTCTTGGAAAACCTCATTAAACTAAGACCAACCACATCAATCAGGTGATCGAGGTTCCTTTTATGGTCCCCTGGTCCAGGTAGGCCACTCATTGGCCAAACCAGGTCCTGTGACCACCAGAAGTTGGGTGTAGGCCTAAGAACCAGAAGTTTTCCCCACCCCTGACCCAACCCCTTTAAATTTCCTGGAAAACTCCTTTAACCTAAGACCTACCTCAACAATAAGATGACTGAGGTTGCAGTACCTGATAACAAGTGTGGGGACAGTAAAAAAGCCAAAATCCTTCCATCCAAAATCATGCCCCAAATATTGAAAAAGCCATTGATAGGCGTCTGACAGACCCTCATTCCTTTCCCCCCACTTAGAAGATATGTAGAGGAGCGGCTATTCCTCTCAACTTCTTCTGTACACATGCACACCCTGCTATACACAGCCAAGTGTGCATGTGTTTTGGATGAAGAGAAGGGAATAACCAGAGGCGATAGCTTTGTCTGTATTCTTCTTTTCCAATCTTTATGCGCCATAACACCATCGCCAGTCACAATCTCCGCCAATAACTCCTGACGTATAAAAACGCGAGGACGCATTCAATACATGAAGAAGCTAATAGAAACTCTCCTTCAATTAAAAAACGTGTTGACCCCATTTGATCTCCTGGAGAAAACACGATTTTAACTGAGATTTAATCATGGAATGGGCTCAGGCAGCCAGAAAAAATAAAGTTAACAGCCGTTACCCATAGGGTATTTCCTTAAAGGGGATGTCTACCATCAGTTATATAAAACCATTGCCTTTAAGGGCCCATTCACACACACACGTCCACTCAGTTCAGGGATGAAATATCTAGAATTCTAGAATTCCCTCTTTTATGTGAAAATCTCAACCATTTACCTATAAAAATCTCCTCCAAAGTCATAAACAAATGAGCAGAGAAGAGTCATATTTTGCCTGAGATGAGTTTAGAGGATCACTTCAGATGCCCCTATCTTCGGTTCTATAGAACCTAAAAACATCCATCTGGTGTCATATTAAGTTCAATATCTCATCTCTCGGGATTTGTGGATCAGTAAGTTACAGAGTCGGAGATTGAGTTTAAAAAATAAGCAGGACTTGGATTTTTACCTGCAGCTCGCATTTCTAACTATTTCTTTAACTGCCGCTATCTCCAGTTCTGTAGCTCTGAGAACCACAAGCCTGATGTGTTCTGAAAGATAAGATTCCTGTCTTTAATATGACAGCAACATCATGTTACTAGGTGCTACAAAACCAAAGATAGCGGCTTCTGAAATGACCCTCCCCTGCCACCTCTAAACTTGACTCATCTCAGGCAAAATATGACTCTTCTCAGCTCATTGTCACAGTTTTTTTTTATCGGTAAATGAGTGAGATTTCACATAAAAGAGGGAATTCTAGAAAGGACATTTCATCCCCCACCTGAGGGGGCTGCGAGTTTAAATGAGGTAAAATCTGGTGACAGGTTCCCTTTAAGCCAAACCCTTTAAAAAGATTGGCCTCCTTATAAAATAAATAGGGATATATGACTAATACTGTACATAGAAGCAGAAACATAGCTTCGTGACCACAAATCAATAAAGCTAAGCCGAGATAATCATCTTTTTATTCAGGTGCAAATTACCCTAGAGGAGGGTAAATCCGAAATTATCAGATTTACCTACAGGCAGCAACAAAAGCCTCTGCTCTCCTTGAGAAATTTCCGACCAATGTCCGTTTTCAGCCTCTACCTCTGTCACCACAAACAGGCAACAGGACAAACTCAGCACTGCTGCGCCAAACACACAATCAGCGCTGCTACATCACCACTCATCCGGATCCCCTGTGACTCATAAATCCTCTGATCCGTGCACTAACGCCAGCGTATGGTGAATGTGCCCCATTGTCCTAGTGAACCCCCAAAGACCCAAAAGGGCTCAGTAGTGGATTATATTATAGGCAATTTGGGCAGTAGCCCAGGGCCCAAGTCTTCTAGAGGGCCTAGGCCACCCAAAACACCCACCAAATTTTAGACTAAGAAAGATCTTCATCTATGAAATCCTCATACATCTGTTCCTGCTCTCAATACACAGGGACACAAGAACCATTTTAGGACATTTGAAGGTCCTCCAAAGGTCCTGAAACCGCAGATTAAAAGCAGCAGAAGGGACACATCCTCCGTTCCCCAAGAAGCTGATTCTACCCTGTTTCCCCGAAAATAAGACACTGTCTTATATTAATTTTTGCTCCCAAAGAGTCTCTAGGTGTTATTTTCAGGGGATTCTTATTTTTCCATTAACAAGAATTTACATTTAATGTTGAACAAAAAAATCTACTTCTCTAACATACTTATGACTCTCCAAACTTTGAATTTCATGCTGTATTTCTTCTCCATTTCTATTAGAATCATTGGCCCCAGTCTCTCATGTTTTTTAAAAGTACTTTTCATAAATGACCCCTTCTTATCCTGGTAGCTGCTGGTATCACATTTGCAGCACAGCAGCCAGTGATGTAATTCTATGAATTCTTTCCCATGTCACAACCTTCTGCAGCATCCAAAATATCTACTAATACTCATGTATCGCGTGCGGGGGACCTGCTACAATAACTGCCGCTAGGTCTTATTTTCAGGGGAGGCCTTATATTTCTAAGCCTGAACAAAATTGTACGAGGTCTTATTTTCGGGGGATGTCTTATTTTAGGGGAAACAGGGTAGTATCAGATGTAGGAAGTGATCCCAGACTTGTAGGGGCCATAATATTCATATTGTAGGGGTCTTATCCGCCCCTGAAAGGGGTATTATTATTACAAAATATTTGCAGGCTCTCTCTTTCTGATTCTCTGGTGTCTCGGCGCTGGAGGTTAGAGACTATGGGGGTCATTTACTAAGGGCCCGATTCGCGTTTTCCCGACGTGTTACCTGAATATTTCCGATTTGCGTCGATTTCCCCTATATTGCCCCGGGATTTTTGGCGCATCGGCGCCAGCATGCACGCGACGGAAATCGGGGGACGTGGCCGAACGAAAACCCGATGGATTCGGAAAAACCGCCGCATTTAAAAAACAAAAAGTGTCACGGAGCTTGCACTTACCTTCACCAGGAATAGGCTGGTGTACTTGAGTGCATTTCAGCGGACTTCAGCGCAGCAGCACCACCTGGTGGACGTCGGAGGAACTGCCTTAGTGAATCCCGGCCGGACCCGAATCCACCACAGAGAACGCGCCGCTGGATCGCGAATGGACCGGGTAAGTAAATCTGCCCCTATCTGTTATGATGTCTCCCATACCCTCCACACAAAGAATAGAGGGAAATCTGCTCCATCTCTCATTCCATAACAGTAGAGTCATATATCAGGACATTATAGAGTAGTAATGAGCAGTATCGATGTGTATAAAGCACTTGGGGTGAGATAGAAACTTAACACCATCTCCTTCAGCCTGTGCCTTTGTCTCCATAGACCTTTAGGTTGAAAGATGAATGCCACTGATGTTTCCAATGAATTTTCGGGGAGGCTGTGAGGGAGACACTGGACTTGATTCCAGCCATTGGCACCTGCACGTACCCCACATTGTTCACCGGACCCCTACTACTTGATTAAAGCCATTTCACCCCTTGTGACTTCCTACCATCACCATTACCGGCCATGACCTTACAGCTCCAACAACGTGTCCATCACCAGCTGTGGCTTCCCAGATGACCATATGGATTGAGAAGACCATACGGTTGAGAAGACCATATGGAGAAGGAAGACCATATGGTTGAGAAGACCATATGGAGGGAGAAGACCATATGGAGTGAGAAAACCATACGGTTGAGAAGACCATATGGAGTGAGAAGACCATACGGTTGAGAAGACCATATGGAGGGAGAAGACCATATGGAGTGAGAAAACCATACGGTTGAGAAGACCATATGGAGGGAGAAGACCATATGGAGGGAGAAGACCATATGGAGTGAGAAGACCATATGGAGAAGGAAGACCATATGGAGTAAGAAGACCATACGGTTGAGAAGACCATATGGGGGAGGGATTCCTCAAATACGATGAAATAACTTTTACGACTCACTACCAAATTCTAGCCAAAGATATTTTACTTCTCTCTCAGGTGTTGTATCCCCTTCACCGTAAGAAACGTTGATAATATTTGTGATTGTAGGGGGCATGCTCGCTCCCTTCAACCGGAAGCCCACCAGGACCTGTGACGTTGTTGGCCTCTACGCCCTTTTCTCCTTCCACAATGTCGAATTCCACCCTTTCGCCATCCCCAACGCTTCGTAGATTCTTGTACGGATTGTTCCTCTTGATGGCCGTCTGGTGGACGAACACGTCCTCTCCGGTGTCGTTGCGGGTGATGAAGCCGTATCCGTTGCGCACGTTGAACCACTTCACTGTGCCTTTCACTTTCCTGGTGAGCACTTTCTTCTTGCAATGACTTGACCCCGCCTCTGTGACTTTTTGTGGGCTCCTGGACTCCATCTTGGTCACGCTTCTCCTGTTACAACTGTAGGCGATGCATTTTTTAGCCTCTGCTCCTTCCTGTAACAGTCTAATGTGGCGCAATGTGATTGAGGGATTGCCGTGACAGCAGACCTTCACTTTGCTCAATTTCATCATGGAAAGTTCACGTGACAATTCAGCGACGTCCATCTTGGTTGATGCTAAAATTAGTCCACACTCCAATATTCTGGTGACTAACCCTTTAAGACCAGCTCAAAAGGCTTCCAACAAAAAGGCTCCAACAGTCTCACTTTAGCTCCTGTAGACACTACTTAGCAGAGTACTGGACTCATCCCTTCTGTTTGCATCCGCTGTAACGGCCGATGTGGCCACGCCCCCGCGCTCCCTTCACCCTGCCTCCCAATCAGCTTGGGATCATCCCGAGACGTTGCTGACAGAGACCCCGCCCCCAAGCAGAGTGAGGGAGAGCTCGCGGCAGCAAAGTGCTTACTAAGTAACAGCACCAATGCCAGAACCGCAGGGGCGGCACTAAACAAGATGTAAAGAAATCATAGAGCCCAGAATACGAGGGAAGGGGAGGGTCACGTCGCGCTGGTGCTGAAAACTCAGTTAAGTAGTAGATGCACAGACCTCTGACTAGGTGTCTCTAGTACACAGCACCCCTCCCCCTCCCTGCCGCTGTCGGCTCTCTGCACTGTGTACCGGCACTGCTGCTGTGGACTGAACAGACAGGAGGATCTAAGCAAACACAGGTAAGAAACCAAATATGGAGCAGAACACCCCAAATCAACACTAGCCCACCAGGATATCCTTCTATGTACATCCTTGTCTTAGGGCTCCACATTCTTGTGCAACATCAGCTAGATGTGAGTTGATAATGTTCTGCTCTTGTGCTGTGCTCTGCCACTTTGTACCTGCTCCATCTTACTAGCTACTACTATCCCCTCCCCCTCGACTACTGTCCTGGTATGGGAGGGGGGGGGGGGCATAATGTACTACTCAAGTTTCTCAAGTAAATACATAGCAGTGTATGTGTGTAGATGTGTAAGTAAATCTATGTTTATGTGAGTGATGGGTGTTTATGTACAATGTGTATGTATGTGTATGTGACTATGTGTGAAGATTGTGTATGTGAGTGCTATGGATATGTGTTTATTTGTACTGTGTATCTGTATTAGTGATGTGTGTTTGTGTGTGTAGGATGTGATTGTGTATCCTTGTGCCATGTGTACTTGTGTTTTAGGCAATGTGTATCTGAGTAATGAGCAATGTGTATGAGTGACTTGTATGTAGAGTTGTGTGAATGTATGTAATGTGTATGTGCATTTATGTTTATTGTATGTGTAGCATGTGAATGTTTATCCATGTACAGTATGTGTGTTTTAAGCAATGTGTATCTGAGTAATGTGTGATGTGCATGTGTGTAATGTGTATGAGTAATGTCTATGTGTATGTATGTAATGTGTATAATGTTTATGAAAGTTCGATGGATTATTGGATACTGAGCTCCGTTTCGTGGTTGGGTTTTGCATGGTCCTTGTTTCCCCTTCCAAGGTCCCTATGGAAGCTTCATATTCGGTCTCAGTGGTACATAAGTTCTTGGATTTAGATATGGGTCAATCACCTGCCAACTCATCTTATGGTGGCCTTATAACTTGAGCAGATGTTGGTTGAGTCGGTTTCCCTCCAAATCCAATTTTGGTTCTGCCTCCTTCAGTGATTTGCATACTGGATGAACCATCTAATGTGTAGCAGATGTTGGTGGGGGACCTTGGACCAAGCACCACCAGAGGAGTCTGGCAACATATATTTCCCCTCTATCTACGTGTACGTCCACTCTCAACCAAGCTGGCACATCTATGGAGAAGACCAGGAGTTGGAAACCTCTCGTGGTGTCTTAACTTACTTCCTTATAGGAAAATATGGCATGAAAAAAACTCCATCCTATGTTCCTGAACAGCAGATGTTCAACTAGTCCCACCCAGAGTAGCGGTTTTGCCAATGTAAGTCCGATGGGTAAGGTGACCCTCAGAAGATATATTGTTCTGTTGGGTTAAGTATTTTTGGTCATCCCCACCAAGGTAGACCTTACGATGCTCTTCTTGATCAGGCTTGCTGATGGTGAGGTCTTCATAGTCCTAGTCAATGTTCTAATGCTCATCCATCATCTAATTCCAGATTGGGTAGATGTTGAGTAGAGGTTTTAGGCTTATTCCTTCTTAACATAAGTGACTAAGATAGTGGCTGCAGCTTCTAGACTATGTTTATAGGGCTGGACCAGCCAGGGGACAATTATGTATTATGTATACGTAGTATAACCGCTCAGCTCCTCCTGCTCTATAACATGCTGCCTGCAGATAGGACAATATGTACAATCTGCTCAGCTCCTCCTGTGCTATAACATGCTGCCTGCAGATATGACAATATGTACAATCTGCTCAGCTCCTCACCCCATCCTGGTTGTTCCTCACCCACCCTCATGACAAAAGACCTCCACCCACCCTCATCCCAAAGGACCCCACCAACCCACATCCCGCTTCCTGAAACCCCACCCAGCCTCATCTTGGAGGACCTCTCATCCAGCATGATCCTCTCCCACCTTCATCCCAGTGGATTCCCAACCCTCTTCAACCAACTTCAACCAACCTCCTCATGGAGGACCCCCATGCACCCTCATCAAGGAGCACCAGTCCCTCATCCCAGAGGACCCCCACCAACTTCATCCCAGAAGTCCCCCACCCGTCATTTGAATTATTCCCATCCCTGTGGAACATCACCGCCATCATCCCGGAAGACCACAACCCCACCCTCTTCTGGAAAACCCCCACCCCCTGATCCTAGGGGACCGCAATCAACCCACCTGAGGGACCCTAACCCACTCCATCCTGGAGTCCCCACCCAGCCTCACCCTTTTTATGTATCTATTTATCTATCCTTCTACCTGATTTATCTGTTTTCTTTCTATCTTTCACGTTCATTACAATTTTCTAGGAGTCATTTTCCTATAGTCTAAATCTGTGCACTTGTTATTATATATATATTGCTCTTCTTATCCCTGGCTCCTACCATCCTGTTTTCCGTGCGGGTGCCGCCGCTCCCCTCCATATCAATAATACTAGAAATGAATTGCCTGTACTGGATTCTTACTCAGATGACTTCAATCCATATCAGCAATCAATGGCATCTTATGTTCGAATGATGTTTCTAGAACTCAGACGTAATAGAAGTATATGGGAGATACAGCTCAGTTCAGGTATCTTATGGTTTATCCTGCGGCATTACTGTACTTACTTATCTAGTCTGTGGATCTTTTGTGACAGTACAATGGGTGAATAGGGTTATGCTGACCTCAAGAGGTATCTAGACATGATCACATGTATCACATGTATACCCCTTGGTACTGTATGTATGTTACAACACGATTATCAATATTGCCATTGGTGCTTGTTCTATTATCTATAAAGTTTTTCCCCCCCTGTAGTTTGTATCCATCAGTTGTGCCGGTGCTGGTAGATGGAGACCAACTGCTATGAATCTCCCATGAGCTACATTCTGCTCCGTACTCTAATTGGGTTGTCTTCTGCTGGATTCTGGGGTATAGCATGAAGATGGCGCTAGTGGAAGATCCTCTGATTCTCTAATGGGCCAGTCCAATACTGTGGCCAAGACCATCATTTTTTCCATACTATCTATGGTCCTGATGGGACAACCACCTTTAATGGCTTAACCAGATCTTGAAGACCCCTAGGAGGATGGATCTGGGGTGGGGAGAATAAATATGTTTGCTGGCTCCCAGTTCCTGCAGCACTCTGATATTTTCTGTTTTCAGGCCTGCACCCATACAATGAGTAAAGGTTAATGGTGCAGAAGAAAAGTGGCGCACTACATGGTCCGAGTCATCGTTGTCTGAATTGATCAATCAAAGTGTGGAGCCAATCTAGTGATATAAACAGCTTCATACATTAGATTACGTGTTTCAATTGCCTAAACGGCATCTACTTAAGGCCAATTTAGAGATTTGATGCTGTCAGCAAAGTCCCCCCTACTTCAGCACAAGTGGTCCACCTCAACCAAAAGGTTCCTTTTAATTTTCCATGGGTCTTATACTTCTTTCATTGTCCCCTGTCCAATTAAGCCACTCATTGGCTGAACAAAGTCATGTGACCCCCAGAATTTCGGTGCAGGCCTAAAACCAGAAGTTTTTAAACCATCCCCTGACCCAGCTCCCTAAGGTTTTATACCAATTCCTGGAAAACTCCTTTAAACTAAGACTACCACACATCAACCGAGGTTCCTTTTATGGTCCAAGTATGCCACTGTTTTGGCCGAACCAAGTCCTGTGACCTCCCCAAAGTTGGGTGCAGGCCTAAAAACCAGAAGTTTTCCCAAACCCCTAAGGGTTTGCCAATTCATAGAAAACTCATCAACCAAGAGCCACCACATCAATCAGGGAGCAAGGTTCCTTGTATGGTTCCCTGGTCCGCTAGCAACTTATTGGCTGAACCGAGTGCACCCAAAAAGTTGGGTGCATGTCTAAAAAACAGAAGTTTTCCCCACCCTTACCCAACCCCCTAAGGGTTTACCAGATTCATTGAAAACACCTTTAAACTAGAGGCTATCACATCAATCCGTTGATCAGGTTCCCGTTAATGGTCCCCTTGTCCAAGTAGGGCCGCTCACTGTCTGACAAGAAGTGGGTGCAAGCCTAAAAACCAAAAGTTTAAAACCACCCCTGACCCAACCCCTTAAGGATTTAGCATATTCCTGGAAAACTCAAGAGCTACACATCATCAGTGACCAAGGTTTCAGCTCCTAAGAACCTCCACAAGCAACGTGGTGGACAGTAAAAAATTCACGGTTGACTTTTTTTTTTTTACCTCCAAAAACATGCCCCAATATTGTAATATTTGAACCAATCACAGGGCATAACCTAAGCTTGTCTCAGGATCAGAAGGTCATCTCCTCCAGGTCTCAGATCTTACGGGCAATTATCTTGGAAAGCAAAAAGGACAAAATCTCAAATGTGCGGAGGAGAGATTGACGTTATTGTCGAAATAGCGACCTCTGGAATAACCTTCAAGGTACGACTTACCGTGTCCTTCCTGAGGAGACATGTGGTGACATTCAGTCGGGGGGGAGGGGTTACTTAAGAAAGCCATTGTACGTCCATCAAACAACCTATTGGACGCTACGTCTCATTTACTTCAATAACATAATTCTACCTCCAGTTTTGACGTCAGCTTGGAGACATGTTGATGTTACCGATTGCTGTGTTTGGGTGATTTATTTTTTTTAAAAATGGTGGTTCAGGAGACTGAATTAGACTTATTGGGGGTCATTTACTAAGGGCCCGATTCGCATATTTCCGATTTGCGCGCCGATTTCCCCTCAATGGCCCGGAATTTTGGCGCACGCGATCGGATTGTGGGCGATGCACTGCGCGGAAATTGGGGGCTAGGCCAATCGAAACCCCGACGTTCGGAAAAACCGCCCATTTAAAACAAAAAATCTGTCACGAGCTTGCACTTACCTTCACTCACCCCGGCTCGGTGAACTCCACGCATTCCGATGCTTTTCAGCGCAGCACGCAACCTGGTGGACGGGGAGAACTACCTTAATAAATCCCGGCCGGACCCGACATCCAGCGCAGAGAACGCGCCGCTGGATCGCGAATGCACCGGGTATAAATCTGCCCCATTGGATCCATCCCCAGCATAGATTAAGAAAAAATCAGATTTTGCAGTTTCATTTCAACCCTTTTCTTTATCGTTAGGAATCACCTAAGATCATTTTTTGGAGTCCTGAGCACTGTGTCGTTTTCCCTACAGTGGCCCTCACGGAGAATGTGGTATTCCAACACGGCCTTCATTCACTACATTACAGTTCATCATTGTCACCCTGAGTCCTCCACAGGGAAACTAATTTTTAAGTGTGATGCAAATTAATCTGAAGTCCTGTTATAGTCAGAGATATTATATTGCCTTTGGTGGCTCCATGTTGTGTAGAAAAAAAAATTAGAATTTCGGCTTTTGAAACTATTATCAGTTTTGATTGATAGGACGGATCTCTTCTGGAAAACTCTATCATTAAAGATTCAATATCGATCATTTATGAGCAGCTGTGTAGTTTTCCTACAGTGGCTACTAATGGACAAATGTAGTATTACACACCCTCATTCACTACAAGTAGTTCAAAGTCCTCCAGAGGGGGAGGAACTATTATTTAGTTTTAAATTTTTTTTTTTTTTTTAATTTTTTAGGAGTGTTGCCAGTTTATAATTTTATGTTATTGTCAGTGAAATCCCTCTGTATGGGTAAGAAACGGCCTGTATTTCTTTTTTTCAAAAAATAAAATGACATAAAGTGTTCTCAAATCTGAAAACTCCTACGCTCTCGGAGATCAATTGTCATTCATCTGATCGTCTAGAGACCTAAAGCAACACTCATTAGTGATCAGATTGAGGGAGCTAAGGGCATCTACCACCAGGATGAAGGACTGTATGTAAATGACCTGAGGGGCTCCAGCTTCATTAACACCTATGGAGTCTGGAGCCCCTCAGAGTCATTTGCATACAGTCCTTCATCCCGTGGTAGATGCCCTGGGATTTATTGCCAGTGGCCTCTACAGGAGAATTTTGGTATTACAGGAAGTCCATTCAATTAGACAGAGATGAGACTCTTTTGAATAGTTTGAATGTTTTTTCATTCTGAATAAACACTTTTAATTCAGCTTCTATAATTTTATATACACCTTAAAGGGGATGTCCAGTTACATCAACTATTTTGCTCTTCAGTGGGGGTCCCCAGTTGTGAAACAGGAGTGTTCACACCCATTGTACCAGCTCTACTGCGCTATCCACGGTCTTTGGAACTAATGGAGATTGCTGAGTCCGGCGATCAGTTATCTCCATCAGCGCCATAGAGAAATACAGCAGCAAGAGCACGTGTGACCAGTTGCTCTGTTCATATGGGGTACAACCAAGTGATCCTTAGGGGGTTCCACCACCGAATTCCCCACCAATCAGGATAGGGGTGATGATTTTTCATGCGAGTGGTGAATAACCCATGAGATATGAGATACAGAAGTTCCTCACAAGTGACCACTACAGGTGAATGTTGTGATTACAACTTGTATGATTCAAAGACATCCACTTTATGAGCCCTGGCTAATATAGATCGGTCGAATATAATATATTATATATATATATATATTATATATATTATATATATATAATAATATCTGATAAGTTGGGTCTCCTAAGAGTTTATCAGATCCTCTTGGAAAACCTCATTAAACTAAGACCAACCACATCAATCATGGTCTCGAGGTTCCTTTTATGGTCCCCTGGTCCAGGTAGGCCCACTCATTGGCCAAACCAGGTCCTGTGACCACCAGAAGTTGGGTGTAGGCCTAAAACCAGAGTTTTCCACACCCCTGACCCAACCCCTTTAAATTTCCTGGAAAAACTCCTTTAACCTAAGACCTACCTCAACAATAAGATGACTGAGGTTGCAGTACCTGATAACAAGTGTGGGGACAGTAAAAAAGCCAAAATCCTTCCATCCAAAATCATGCCCCAAATATTGAAAAAGCCTTGATAGGCGTCTGACAGACCCTCATTCCTTTCCCCCCACTTAGAAGATATGTAGAGAGCGGCTATTCCTCTCATTCTTCTGTACACATGCACACCCTGCTATACACACACAAGTGTGCATGTGTTTTGTGAAGAGAAGGGAAAACCAAGGCGATAGCTTGGTCTGTATTCTTTCTTTTCCAATCTTTATGCCCATAACACCATCGCCAGTCACAATCTCCGCCAATAACTCCTGACGTATAAAACGCGAGAGACGCATTCAATACATGAAGAGCTAATAGAAACTCTCCTTCAATTAAAAACGTGTTGACCCCATTTGATCTCCTGGAGAAACACGATTTTAACTGAGATTTAATCATGCATGGGCTCAGGCAGCCAGAAAAAATAAGTTACACCGTTACCCATAGGGTATTTCCTTAGGGGATGTCTACCATCAGTTATATAAAACATTGCCTTTAAGGGCCCATTCACACACACACGTCCACTCAGTTCAGGGAGAAATTCTCTAAATTCTAGAATTCCCTCTTTTATGTGAAAATCTCAACCATTTACCTATAAAAATCTCCTCCAAAGTCTAAACAATGAGCAGAAAGAGGTCATATTTTGCCTGAGATGAGTTTGAGGATCACTTCAGATGCCCCTATCTTCGGTTCTATAGAACCTAAAACATCCATCTGGTGTCATATTAAGTTCAATCCTCATCTCTCGGGATTTGTGGATCAGTAAGTTACAAAGTCGGAGATTGAGTTTTAAAAAATAAGCAGGACTTGGATTTTTACCTGCAGCTCGCATTCCTAACTATTTCTTTAACTGCCGCTATCTCCAGTTCGTAGCTCTGAAAACCACAGCCTGATGTGTTCTGAAAGATAATTCCTGTCTTTATATACAGCAACATCATGTTACTAGTTGCTACAAAACCAAAGATAGCGGCTTCTGAAATGACCCTCCCCTGCCACCTCTAAACTTGACCATCTCGGCAAATATATGACTCTTCTCAGCTCATTGTCACAGTTTTTTTTTATCGGTAAATGAGTGAGATTTCACATAAAAGAGGGAATCTAGAAAGGACATTTCATCCCCCACCTGAGGGGGCTGCGAGTTAAATGAGGTAAAATCTGGTGACGGTTCCCTTTAAGCCAAACCCTTTAAAAAGATTGGCCTCCTTATAAATAAATAGGATATAAGACTATACTGTATCAGAAGCAGAACATAGCTTCTGACCACAAATCAATAAGCTAAGCCGAGATAATCATCTTTTTATTCAGGTGCAAATTACCCTAAGGAGGGTATCCGAAATTATCAGTTTACCTACACAGCAACAAAAGCCTCTGCTCTCCTTGAGAATTTCCGACCAATGTCCGTTTTCACAGCCTCTACCTCTGTCACCCACAACAGCAACAGGACAAACTCAGCACTGCTGCGCCAAACACACATCACGCTGCTACATCACCACTCATCCGGATCCCCTGTGACTCATAATCCTCTGATCCGTGCACTAACGCCAGCGTATGGTGAATGTGCCCCATTGTCCAGTGAACCCCCAAAGACCCAAAAGGGCTCAGTATTGGATTATTATAGGCAATTTGGGCAGTAGCCCAGGCCCAAGTCTTCTAGAGGGCCTAGGCCACCCAAAACACCCCACCAAATTTTGACTAAGAAAGATCTTCATCTATGAAATCCTCATACATCTGTTCCTGCTCTCAATACACAGGGACACAAGACCCATTTTAGGACATTTGAAGGTCCTCCAAAGTCCTGAAACCGCAGATTAAAGCAGCAGAAGGGACACATCCTCCGTTCCCCAAGAAGCTGATTCTACACCCTGTTTCCCCGAAAATAAGACACTGTTCTTATATTAATTTATTTTGCTCCCAAAGAGTCTCTAGGTGTTATTTTCAGGGATTCTTTTTTTTTCCATTAACAGAATTTACATTTAATGTTGAACAAAAAAATCACTTCTCACAACTACTTATGACTCTCCAAACTTTGAATTTCATGCTGTATTTCTTCTCCATTTCTATTAGAATCATTGGCCCCAGTCTCTCATGTTTTTTAAAGTACTTTTCATAAATGACCCCTTCTTTCCTGGTAGCTGCTGGTATCATTTGCAGCACAGCAGCCAGTGATGTAATTCTATGAATTCTTTCCCATGTCACAACCTTCTGCAGCATCCAAATATCTACTAATACTCATGTATCGCGTGCGGGGGACCTGCTACAATAACTGCCGCTAGGTCTTATTTTCAGGAGGCCTTATATTTCTAAGCCTGAACAAATTGTACGAGGTCTTATTTTCGGGGGATGTCTTATTTTAGGGGACACGGTAGTATCATAGATAGGAAGTGATCCCAGCCTTGTAGGGGCCATAATATTCATATTGTAGGGGTCTTAATCCGCCCCTGAAGGGTTATTATTACAAATATTGCAGGCTCTCTCTTTCTGATTCTCTGGTGTCTCGCGCTGGAGGTTAGAGACTATGGTCATTTACTAAGGGCCCGATTCGCGTTTTCCCGACGTGTTACTGAATATTTCCGATTTGCGTCGATTTCCCCTATATTGCCCCGGATTTTTGGCGCACTCGGCGCCAGCATGCACGCGACGGAAATCGGGGGACGTGGCCGAACGAAAACCCGATGGATTCGGAAAAACCGCCGCATTTAAAAAACAAAAAGTGTCACGGACTTGCACTTACCTTCACCAGGAATAGGCTGGTGTACTGAGTGCATTTCAGCGGACTTCAGCGCAGCACACCACCTGGTGGACTTCGAGGAACTGCCTTAGTGAATCCCGCCAACCGACATCCACCACAGAGAACGCGCCGCTGGATCGCGAATGGACCGGTAAGTAAATCTCCCCTATCTGTTTATGTCTCCCATACCCTCCACACAAAGAATAGGGGAAATCTGCTCCATCTCTCATTCCATAACATAGATCATATATCAGGACATTATAGAGTAGTAATGAGCAGTATCGATGTGTATAAAGCACTTGGGGTGAGATAGAAACTTAACACCATCTCCTTCAGCCTGTCCTTGTCTCCATAGACCTTTAGGTTGAAAGATGAATGCCACTGATGTTTCCAATGAATTTTCGGGAGGCTGTGAGGGAGACGGACTTGATTCCAGCCATTGGCACCTGCACGTACCCCACATTGTTCACCGGACCCCTACTACTTGATTAAAGCCATTTCACCCCCTTGTGACTTCCTACCATCACACATTAACGGCCATGACCTTCAAGCTCCAACAACGTGTCCACACCCGGTGGCTTCCCAGATGACCATATGGATTGAGAAGACCATACGTTGAAAAGACCATATGGAGAAGAAGACCATATGGTTGAGAAGACCATATGGAGGGAGAAGACCATATGGAGTGAGAAAACCATACGGTTGAGAAGACCATATTGGAGTGAGAAGACCATACGGTGTGAGAAAACCATATGGAGGGAGAAACCATATGGAGGGAGAAGACCATATGGAGTGAGAAACCATACGGTTAGAAGACCTATGAGGGAGAAACCATATGAGGGAAAGACCATATGAGGAGAAGACCATATGGGAAAAGACCTATGGAGTAAGAAACCATACGGTTAGAAACCATATGGGGGAGGATTCCTCAAATCGATGATAACTTTTACGACTCACACCAAATTCTAGCCAAAGATTTTTTACTTCTCTCTCAGTGTTGTATCCCCTTCACCGTAAGAAACGTTGATAATATTTGTGATTGTAGGGGCATGCTCGCTCCCTTCAACCGGAAGCCCACCAGGACCTGTGACGTTTTTGGCCTCTACGCCCTTTTCTCCTTCCACAATGTCGAATTCCACCTTCGCCATCCCCAACGCTTCGTAGATTCTTGTACGGATTGTTCCTCTTGATGGCCGTCTGGTGGACGAACACGTCCTCTCCGTGTCCGTTCGGGTGATGAAGCCGTATCCGTTGCGCACGTTGAACCACTTCACTGTGCCTTTCACTTCCTGGTGAGCACTTTCTTCTTGCAATGACTTGACCCCGCCTCTGTGACTTTTTTGGGCTCCTGGACTCCATCTTGGTCACTCTTCTCCTGTTACAACTGTAGGCGATGCATTTTTTAGCCTCTGCTCCTCCTGTAACAGTCTAATGTGGCGCAATGTGATTGAGGGATTGCCGTGACAGCAGACCTTCACTTTGCTCAATTTTCATCATGGAAAGTTCACGTGACAATTCAGCGACGTCCATCTTGGTTGATGCTAAAATTAGTCCACACTCCAATATTCTGGTGACTAACCCTTTAAGACCAGCTCAAAAGGCTTCCAACAAAAAGGCTCCAACAGTCTCCACTTTAGCTCCTGTAGACACTACTTAGCAGAGTACTGGACTCATCCCTTCTGTTTGCATCCGCTGTAACGGCCGATGTGGCCACGCCCCCGCGCTCCCCTTCACCCTGCCTCCCAATCACTTGGGATCATCCCGACCGTTGCTGACAGAGACCCCCGCCCCCAAGCAGAGTGAGGGAGAGCTCGCGGCAGCAAAGTGCTTACTAAGTAACAGCACCAATGCCAAACCGCAGGGGGCGGCACTAAACAAGATGTAAAGAAATCATAGAGCCCAGAATACGAGGGGAGGGGGTCACCGTCGCGCTGGTGCTGAAAACTCAGTTAAGTAGTAGATGCACAGACCTCTGACTAGGTGTCTCTAGTACACAGCACCCCTCCCCCTCCCTGCCGCTGTCGGCTCTCTGCACTGTGTACCGGCACTGCTGCTGTGGACTGAACAGACAGGAGGATCACAAACACAGGTAAGAAACCAAATATGGCAGAACACCCCAAATCAACACTAGCCCCAGGATATCCTTCTATGTACATCCTTGTCTTAGGGCTCCACTCTTTGTGCAACATCAGCTAGATGTGAGTTGATAATGTTCTGCTCTTGTGCTGTGCTCTCACTTTGTACCTGCTCCATCTTACTAGCTACTACTATCCCCTCCCCCTCGACTACGTCCTGGTATGGGAGGGGGGGGGGGCATAATGTACTACTCAAGTTTCTCCAAGTAAATACTAGCAGTGTATGTTGTGTAGATGTGTAAGTAAATCTATGTTTATGTGAGTGATGGTGTTTATGTACATGTGTATGTATGTGTATGTGACTATGTGTGAAGATTGTGTATGTTGAGTGCTAGGGATATGTTTTATTTGTACTGTGTATCTGTATTAGTGATGTGTGTTGTGTGTGTAGGATGTGATTGTTATCCTTGTGCCATGTGTACTTGTGTTTAGGCAATGTGTATCTAGTAATAGCAATGTGTATGAGTGACTTGTATGTAGAGTTGTGTGAATGTATGTAATGTGTATGTGCATTATGTTTATTGTATGTGTAGCATGTGAATGTTTATCCATGTACATGTAGTGTGTTTAAAGCAATGTGTACTGAGTAATGTGTGATGTGCATGTGTGTAATGTGTATGAGTAATGTCTATGTGTATGTATGTAATGTGTATAATGTTTATGAAAGTTCGATGGATTATTGGATACTGAGCTCCGTTTCGTGGTTGGGTTTTGCATGGTCCTGTTTTCCCCTTCCAAGGTCCCTATGAAGCTTCATATTCGGTCTCAGTGGTACATAAGTTCTTGGATTTAGATATGGTCAATCACCTGCCAACTCATCTTATGGTGGCCTTATAACTTGAGCAGATGTTGGTTGAGTCGTTTTCCCTCCAAATCCAATTTTGGTTCTGCCTCCTTCAGTGATTTGCATACTGGATGAACCATCTAATGTGTCAGAGGTTGGTGGGGACCTTGGACAAGCACCACCAGAGAGTCTGGCAACATATATTCCCCCTCTATCACGTGTACTTCCACTCTAACCAAGCTGGCAACTCTATGGAGAAGACCAGGAGTTGGAAACCTCGTGGTGTCTTAACTTACTTCCTTTAGGAAAATATGGCATAAAAAACTCCATCCTATGTTCCTGAACAGCAGATGTTCAACTAGTCCCACCCAGAGTAGCGGTTTTGCCAATGTAAGTCCGATGGGTAAGGTGACCCTCAGAAGATAATTGTTTCTGTTGGGTTAAGTATTTTTGGTCATCCCCACCAAGGTAGACCTTACGATGCTCTTCTTGATCAGCTTGCTGATGGGTGAGGTCTTCATAGTCCTAGTCAATGTTCTAAGCTCTCCCATCATCTAATTCCAGATTGGGTAGATGTTGATAGAGGTTTTAGGCTTATTCCTTCTTAACATAAGTGACTAAGATAGTGGCTGCAGCTTCTAGACTATGTTTATAGGGCTGGACCACCCAGGGAACAATTATGTATATGTATACGTAGTATAACCGCTCAGCTCCTCCTCTCTATAACATGCTGCCTGCAGATGGACAATATGTACAATCTGCTCAGCTCCTCCTGTGCTATAACATGCTGCCTGCAGATATGACAATGTCAATCTGCTCAGCTCCTCCTGCGCTATAACCTGCTGCCTGCAATAGGACATTATGTACAATCTGCTCAGCTCCTCCTGCTCTATAACATGCTGCCTGCAGATAGGACAATATGTACAATCTGCTCAGCTCCTCCTGTCGTATAACATGCTGCCTGCAGATAGGACATTATGCAATCGCTCATCTCCTCCTTCCTCCTGCTCTATAACTGTGCTGCCTGCAGATAGGACATTATGTACAATCTGCTCAGCTCCTCCGCGCTATAACATGCTGCCTGCAGATAGGACACTATTACAATCTGCTCAGCTTCTCTTGCTCTATATGTGATGGGTCATTTGCGAACGAGCCGGCACAAAGAGCTGGCTCATTTGCGTTAATGACGTGAGCCGGCTTTCTTCATGTGAGCCGACTCTCATTAAACCCAGCCCCTAATGGCTCACCAGGCCCCCTTTAACCCGATAAATCAGGTTAAGTGGGGTGTGGTGTGGGTGACTGACTGGCCTGCGGCTCCCTATTATATTTTAATAGGGAGCCGTTCAGGAGCCAGAAGAGGCGGCTCTTCTTAGTGAGCGGAGCCTATATCCAGCAACTGGACAAGCCGTAATTCCCGTCACTACTCTATAACATACTGTGTATACTATGTCAATCTGCTCAGCTCCACCTGCTCTAAACATGCTGCCTGCAGTTAGGACACTATGTACAATCTGCTCAGCTCCTCCGCTCTTAACATGCTGCCTGCAGATAGGACACTATGTACAATCTGCTCAGCTCCTCCTGCTCTATAACATGCTGCCTGCAGTTAGGACACTATGTACAATCTGCTCAGCTCCTCCTGCTCTATAACATGCTGCCTGCAGATAGGACACTATGTACAATCTGCTCAGCTCCTCTCTGCTCTATAATGATGCTGCCTGCAGTATAGGCACCGATGTACAATCTGCTCAGCTCCATCTGCTCTATAACTGCTGCCTGCAGATAGGACAACTATGTACAATCTGCTCAGCTCCTCCTGCTGTATAACCGCTGCCTGCAGTTAGGACACTATGTACAATCTGCTCAGCTCCTCCTGCTCTATAACATGCTGCCTGCAGATAGGACACTATGTACAATCTGCTCAGCTATAACATGCTGCCTGCAGATAGGACATTATGTACAATCTGCTCAGCTCCTCCTGCTCTATAACATGCTGCCTGCAGATAGGACAATATGTACAATCTGCTCAGCTCCTCCTGTGCTATAACATGCTGCCTGCAGATATGACAATATGTACAATCTGCTCAGCTCCTCCTGCGCTATAACATGCTGCCTGCAGATAGGACATTATGTACAATCTGCTCAGCTCCTCCTGCATTACCCATGGAAAGCAAATGTAACTTGGACAAGTTTTAAAGACGAACCGTCGGCAAATTAACCCCCAAAAACTAAATATATTTTCATCAAACTGGCCCATTAGAAGAGCAATTGCCTCTTATCCTTCATTTGTCCCTTCATTCATTCTCTACACTTGCCGGTAACCTACAGCCAATGAGGTTCCTAAAGGCGTATGCCCAAATGACCCTGTGAAATGTCCAATGAGTCATTAGCTATTCAACTGTCCCCGCTTATTCATAGAGTGGGGAGGCACAGCCACAACCCCCGTGCTTGACTTGACAAGCGCTTGTATAATGATATGTGGTATATAATGTGTAATGGTGTAATGGCTCCTCCATGTTCTACCTGGTGGTGGAGCCGTCCTCGGCAGCCCGTGGTGGTGTGTATAGGAGAGAACTACAACCAACTTCAGGGATGCCAGCCATTGTTATAGCAGAAACTGTCAGGTACTTGTGTAGCTGATGGCTATTGTCTCTCACTGTCGAGATACTTTGAACCGGCAGACTCCGCGTCCCAGGCTGCCAGCTCTACCAACTGAGCTTGTTCAACACTCGGAGCAGCTCCAGTGCGTGATCCTTGTTGGCCTAGTTTTAACTTTCTTATTCCCTAGGTTCCTGTTTTCTGTGCTTTCTCCACGCCTTCTAGATTGGACTTCCTATTTAAACCCGCCCTTGCCTATACATCCTTGCAAGATTATTGTGCTTCCAGCCTGTAGTCCTAGCTTGTTCTTCTTCTCTCTCTGCGATTGACCGCCTCAATTGTGGCAAGATTATTCTTTAATGATCTGGGTCTGGTTTGGGAGTTCTAATGTTGTAACTTAGTTAGTTAACTAGGTTATTGCAGGCAGACCATAGTTCAGAAGGGAAGGCCGGAGGGTCGTTAGCACAGAAGATCACCGTCGTATTGAGGGAGCGTTGCAGGTTATCTGCTCAGGGGTGAAGCGGCGGGTCGTTGCACAATGATAGGAGTCAATCGCGAGAGGAAATAGAAAGAACAGGGATACTACAGGGCTGAGGAAGCACAATAATCGTGCAAGGATGTAATAGGCAAGCTGGGTTTTAAAATCGGAAAGTTCCAATCTAGCGAAGGGTGGAGCAAAGCCAGGTAAAAAGAACTAGGAACTGGAAAGTCCAAAAACTAGCCAAGGATCAGTCACTGGAGCTTCCACAGGATGTTGCATAGCTCATGTTTGGTAGTAGCTGTGCCTAGGACATACGGAGTCTGTGGTTCAAGGTCCGCACTTCACATGTGTAAGGGAGGGGAGACTGAGTGAAGTTGCTCCCACCCTCCCACCTTGTTCACAATCAAACAAAAAAGTTGGTGTCCTCAAAACGTTTGTGCAGCAAAATTTTTTTTTGTGCCGCTAATCGTTTTTATTTAAATATAATGAATAAGTTTCAGAAGGTTGTCAGAAGTCACAAGCCACCGCCCCCCACCCCCACCATGGCCCAAACATAAAAACGTGGTGTGAACAATACTAGCTAGTTGTGTTGTTTGTGCTGCTCAAATTTTTGTTTTGAATATATTGAACAAAACAATTAAAGGTCAAAAAGTTTCAAGCTGCCCCCCCAGATAGATAACCCAAATCGAACAAAAAATGGTGTTCAACGTTAGTGCTATGTTTGTGCTGGTTCGTGCAGCAAAACTTTTTTTTTTATGTTCTGCTAATCATTTTTAATATATTCATACTTTTTTTCAAGAGGTCATCAGATGTTTCCATTTTCTTCCAAGTACAAAATTGGGGGTCTTTACTAGGGAACCCGATTCGCGTTTTTTTCCGACATGTTCACATGTACCCGAATATTTCCCTATTCTGCGCCGTTTCCCTGAGTTGCCCCGTGGATTTCGGCGCACAAGCGGCCAGACGCAAAACCCGATGGATTTCGGAAAAAACCACCGCATTTAAAAAAAAAATCTGTCGCGGGCTTGCACTTACTTTCACTCAGCCGGCCGGTGAACTCCAGCGCGTTCCGATGCTTTTCAGCGCAGCAGCGCCACCTGATGGGGACGGCGGTGGAAACTACCTTAATAAAATCCCGACGGACCAATCCAGCGCCGAGGAAACGCGCCGCCTGGATCGCGAAGGCAGGGTAAGTAAAATCTGCCCCGTTGTGTTTTTTGCCTAGCTCCCCCTGGTGGATCAAACCATAGAAGTGTCACTAGGTTCGTTTTTTAACCAGTTCATGCCCAAACACCTTTAACCTATGTAACACACCCAACATACCTTAAAATAAATGATTAGCGTTAGTACAAACAAAACATTTTTGCTGACAAACGAGCACCAACGTATCACTAACGTTTTGACAACCGTAGTTTTGTTCGTTCGGTTGAATGTGGGGTGGCTGCTTGCACTTTTGACCTTTAATTTTTTGTTATGTTATTCAAAACAAAAAGACAGCAAACAACAAAATTTGAGCAGCACCAAACAGCCACAACTAGCAGAACTGTACGTCCCCAGTTTGGTTGCTTTGGGCTATGGGGGGGGGTGGGTGACCACTGATGACCTCACATGACAGGGATTAACAAAAGTGTGCACCTTGTCTCATAAAAAATGCCGAGGGATCATAAGGAGCAATGCGACAGGTGTTACAAAGACCATGACCCAGGCATATACTGAGCCCATGCACCTGTGTGCCATGAGCAGGGAATCTATAATGGACTGCACCTGTGGGACACCACATGAGTAAGGATGTTAACGAAGCCGCGCACCTGTTGTAACCTCACACTGAACCGGGGATATAATGAGCTTGTGCACTTGTGTGGAACCATCACAAGACCACTGATTATAGCAAGGCCGTGAACCTGTGTGACATCACATACCCGAGCATAGTATAACACGCCGTGCACCTGTTGACTCAACATGACCAGGGATAATTAATGACCGTGACCTGTGTGACCTTCATGACCAGGTTGATATAACCGAGGCCTTGCCACCTGTGTGCATCACCTGCATGGATATAACGAGCCTGGCGCCCAGCCGTGACACCTGTGTGGACATCACATATGACCAGGATAATAACGGGCCATGGCACTCTGTGTGATAATCCTGACCATGGAACTAGCGTGGCACCTGTGTTCTACATTACCAGTAATACGGAGCGTGCACCGCGTGAAATCACATGACAGGGAATATAAACGAAGCCTGTGCACGTCTTTGTGAACATCACATGAACCAGGGTATTAACAAGCCCGTGCACCTGTGTGACATTCACATGACCAGGATTATTAACGAGCGTGCACCTTGTGTGGGACATCACATGACCAGGGGGATTATAACGGAGCCGTGCACCTGTTGTGACATCCACTGCAGATAGGACACGATGTACAATCTGCTCAGCTCCTCCTGCTCTATTATACACTTGTTGCAGATAGGACATTAGTCCCTGTGTATAATATATCAGATAGGGAAACATGTTCTGACCTCTCGACAATGGATGTGGTCAGCTATAAATACCATATACAAGCAGGAAGAAAGCTGCAGATTTTATTATTATTACTCTTTACATCTTATGCAGCTCCCATCACATCACAGCTCATATCATTCCCACCCTCCCCGGCTTTCAGTATAATTTAATGGGGGGACGGGGGGTATTTGCATTGAGTGACAATTTGCACCTGAAAGTCCTTGAAATGTAAAGTAACATGTAAAAGAAGACATTCTATGCCTAATGTAACGAGCTGTAATTCATAATGAGCAGAATGCATAATATAAAAAAAAATGCGTAATTTAAAAAACAATTTGTGTCACAGGATCAATCACTCACATGCACCGGGAATAGGTTGGTGAACTCCGGCGGACCTTGGCGCAGCAGCGACACCTGGTGGACATCGGGTGCACGACCCTAGTGAATCGCCGGAAGACCTGAATCCTCTCAGGAGAACGTGCTGCTGGATCGCGACAGGACCGGGTAAGTAAATGACCCCCAATGTCTCATCTCAACCTTCAGTCATGCATGGAGTAGACCTTGGTTTTTAATGTTCCCCAATCGTATGACTATGTACAGTAGATATGTCTCACGATAACATCACAAAAGGTCAAATCTACTCAAGCGGGTCTCTTATTTTGGATTTTGGTAGATTTCCATCACCTCAACCATCATCATGTGGCTACCCATGGACATCTTGGCCATTCCAACGTATGAAAAGGCAGAAACCAGTGGATCTAAAGTTAAGACCTGGTCCTACTGGTGCTTTGATGACAAGTGGATCCCTTGATTGGCACACAATGGGCACCAAGGATCCAACAGAACTTCTCAAGAAGTTAATTTGGAGGGAATAACCTGCTACTGAGGGCCAAGTAGATATGTAAATGTTCTCTTAATCAGTGATGGTGAGCCTTCAAAATGTCTCTGGTTGACCTAAAGTCTAACATGGTTCTGATTATTATGTATTCACACCACCAAAGGACATCAAAGGGGTTGTCCCACAACTGACAAGATAAGTGACAAAAAGCTTGAATACTTGTACCCCCAACCATTTGTAGTTGAGGTTCCTCAACTTCCTATTGACCTTCAAAAGGTAAAGTTTCAATGGAGTGGTCTGTCATCAAGCTACCACCCCGATTGAGGTTTGTAGGACCAAAGGGGACGTCCAAGGACAGTGCTAGTGGGCATTTTTGATCACCGAGGATCCTCAAACTGCTCTTAATGAATCGAGGTAGTTGTGGGACATGAGGACCTCCATACTACAGATCATTGTGGTCCTCAATAACCAGATATTTATCAGTCCCACCAATTTAGGTTCTCTACCACCTTCATTGTAGACCCCTGTTGACTTAAGAGGGGTCCATCAAGTCTTGATTCTTACAGCTAAGTCTATCTTTTGGTGGCATCAGGTGGTGATGGGCCAAGCCCTGAAATCATCTCAAGGCCTTGTGAACTGCCAGCTGCACCCCGAGGGGACGTTGAGGGACATGAAGGGGTCATGACAGGTGGTGGAGTGTTCTGGCATCTTGCCTGCACAACCGCTACAGCCAGCGACCATGCAAGATGGCGTAGAATTGTACACCCCAAGCAGCAGATACATGAGAAGGCCGGAGACTCCTGAGGTATCCGGAGGGGGCGGGACTTTCATCACTTGTGCGTCGGAGTATGATAAATGCCTCCCTTTGACTTTTCTCTACGACCTAGTTCCTCAGTGGATAGTTTACATTACAGATCTCCCTTACGAGGTGACGCTGGTGACAGATGATATCACATATCTAATCTTTTGACAAAATTGACTTAATTGTTCTCTGTTGTTGTCCTCCGGGGTACGGAAGGAACAGGTATTGTGAGTTTTATCCCCTATTGTCACTTGTCATGTTGTGAGAGACATCTCTGAGTATTCGTCCATATGCGTAAGACATCTGTAATCCATACTCAGGTGGAACTGATGGTATTGTAAGCCGAAACATCACATGGAACAAAGACCAGAGTTTTCTTCACTTAGTTAAGACAGTTGTTAGATGGATAGATTAAAAGAAAGAAAGATTGACAATGGATAGATAGAAAAACAGCTCAACAAATAATGGATAGATAGATTATGGATAGATAGATATAAGATATATATGAGATAGATAGATATGAGATAGATAGACAGATGTGAGATATACACTTACCGGCCACTTTATTAGGTACACCATGCTAGTAACGGGTTGGACCCCCTTTTGCCTTCAGAACTGCCTCAATTCTTCGTGGCATAGATTCAACAAGATGCTGGAAGCTCCTCAGAGATTTGGGTCCATAGTGACATGATGGCATCACACAGTTGCCGCAGATTTGTCGGCTGCACATCCATGATGGAAATCTCCCGTTCCACCACATCCCAAAGATGCTCTATTGGATTGAGATCTGGTGACTGTGGAGACCATTTGTGTACAGTGAACTCATTGTCATGTTCAAGAAACCAGTCTGAGATGATTCCAGCTTTATGACATGGCGCATTATCCTGCTGAAAGTAGCCATCAGATGTTACAGAGTACATTGTGCTCATAAAGGGATGGACATGGTCAGCAACAATACTCAGGTAGGCTGTGGCGTTGTACCAAGGGGCCCAAAGAGTGCCAAGAAAATATTCCCCACACCATGACACCACCACCACCAGCCTGAACCGTTGATACAAGGCAGGATGGATCCATGCTTTCATGTTGTTGACGCCAAATTCTGACCCTACCATCCGAATGTCGCAGCAGAAATCGAGACTCTTCTACTGTCCAATTTCGACGAGCTTGTGCAAATTGTAGCCTCAGTTTCCTGTTCTTAGCTGAAAGGAGTGGCACCCGTGTGGTCTCTCTGCTGTAGCCCTCTCGCTCAAAGTTCGACTTACTGTGCGTTCAGAGATGCTCTTCTGCCTACCTTGTTGTAACGGGTGGCGATTGTTGAGTCACTGTTGCCTTTCTATCACTCGAACCATCTGCCCATTCTCCTCTCCTGTGGCATCAACAGGCATTTCCGCCCACAGAACTCCGCTCCTGGATGTTTTTTTTTTTTCGGACCATTCTCTGTAACCCTAGAGATGGTTGTGAGTGAAAATCCCGGTAGATCAGCAGTTTCTGAAATACTCCCGCACCCTTCTGGCACCAACAACCATGCCACTTCAAAGGCCTCAAATCACCTTTCTTCCCCATACTGATGATCGGTTTGTCGTCTGCAGGAGATTGTCTTGACCATGTCTACAGCCTAAATGCACTGAGTTGCCGCCATGTGATTGGCTGATTAGAAATGAAGTGTTAACGACAGTTTGGACAGGTGTACCTAATAAAGTGGCCGTGAGTGTATATGAGATATATATGAGATAGCTAGATAGTATCTATATAATGATAGATCGATAGCTAGCTAGATATGCGATCGACACTTATCGATGATAGCTCCCTTGAGCATCGCTCGCTCGCTCCTCTGCTCTCTATGCGCTCGCTGCAGCACTATCTGCCTAGCTCGATAGCTCGCTCGCCCGCTGCTCGCTCGCTCGCTCCTTGCGCTGCTCGCTCGCTATTCTGCGCTCGCCGCTCTGCGTCCCGCTCGCTCGCTCTCGCCTCTGCGCTGCATCGATCTCGCTCGCTCTCGCTCGCTCTGCGCTCGCTCTGCTCCTCGCTCGCTCGCTCGCTCGCTCGCTCTGCTCGCTCGCTCCTCGCTCCTGCGCTCGCGCGCTCGCTCTGCGCTCGCTCGCTCGCTCCTCGCCTCGCTCTCGCGCTCTCGCTCCGCTCTCGCTCTGCTCGCCTCTCGCTCGCTCGTCGCTCGCTACTGCGCTCGCTCGCTCGCTCGCTTGCCTCGCTCGCTCTGCTCTGCTCTAGGCTCGATGCTCTGGATCAGCCGTGCTTTTGTGTCTGTGTAATGGATAGTACAGAGAAATTATCTAAATTATCTAGAACCTCCGTCCTCTCCCTCAGTACGTAAGTACCTGGAGTAGCGCCGGCCCCTCGGCTGTTTTCCTGCTGTTATTACTGTGAGTAATTGAGTCTGGTTCTGTGGCTTTTACATAGACTCTCTGTGAATACCAGAACGTCTCCCACATCCATAAACACTCCGTATTTCTGTATCCTGAGAAGCGAGCCCACCGTCTACACAAACACCGCCGAGCAGCCGTCATATTGACCTAGATCCCTTTATTTATATAGAGCTGCAAAGTAAATGTGACTGCGCCAATGTTATATCCCCCCCTACCCCCTGCTGTGCCGCACTCACTGCTCATTTATTACATATCTTTTACGGATGTATCTGACGTCAACAAAAGTAGAGCAGAAACATAGTGGCACCATATGCAGTGCTGTGGGTCTGTAATATGGATCCATTAGGATTAATGATCAGTGTAAGGCAAAGGGTATTCCTGACAAGACGGGAGAGCCTGATACTCTGCCCCACACATGATTGACATGAAGTCCTGTTATCTGCCCCACAACAGTGATTGACAGTGAGAGTCCTGATTAACTCTGCCCCCACACAGGGATTGACATGAAGTCCTGATTACTCCGCCCACACACATGATTGACAGTGAAGTCCTGATTACTCTGCCCACATACAGTGATTGACAGTGAGAGTCCTGATTACTCCGCCCACACACATGTATGGACATGAGAGGTCCTGATTACTCCCCCACATACAGTGATTGACATTGAGTCCTGATACTCCACCCCACAACACGTGAGACAGTGAGAGTCCTGATTACCCCGCCCACACACATGATTGGCATGTGAGAGTCTCTAATTGCTCCGCCCACACAGTGATTGGTAGTGAGAGTCCTGTTTGCTCCACACACACACAGTGATTGACAGTGAGAGTCCTGATTACCCCACCCACACACAGTGATTGACAGTGAGAGTCCTGATTACTCCGCCCACACACAGTGATTGACAGTGAGAGTCCTGATTACCCCACCCACACACGTGATTGACAGTGAGAGTCCTGATTACTCCGCCCCCACACAGTAATTGACAGTGAGAGTCCTGATTACTCCACCCCACACACATGATTGACAGTGAGAGTCCTGATTACCCCACCCACACACAGTGATTGACAGTGAGAGTCCTGATTACTCCGCCCACACACAGTAATTGACAGTGAGAGTCCTGATTGCACCACTCACATAGAGTGATTAACAGTGAAAAGCCTGATTACTCCATCCACACACAGTGATTGACAGTGAGAGTCCTGATAACCCCGCCCACACACAGTGCTTGACAGATCATGTACCTACTCCATAGAATTCTAGATATGGGTATAAAAGCAATTAACCCATGAAGATTATAGCTTTCCATAAAATCATTAAAATGAAGTTAACAAGGATGACAGTAACATTATAGAGGACACGTGTGAACAATGCCATAATTACATGTGACGGTGACCCGAGGCCTGTCATTAACATATCTGTTCTATGTTGTTACATCAAATTTCATTAACACTGCCGGCATAGTCATCGGCATCCTCTGCCAATTCCACGTGGGCAAACAATGACAAATTAGAGTTCATTTCCAGGAGTCTCAAAGAAGTTGTAAAACAAGGCCCCATACGGCCCAAACCAGCCATTCCATAATAGAGTCTTAAAAAAAATATGACAAATAACACCCTAAAAACTACCCCTCATATAACTACAATGAAAAATATAAAACAGTTCAGCTTTCAGAATTAATTGATGAAGAATAAAAACTTAATTACTATTCATTCCCTTTAAGGGGACCTTCCACCAACTCTAGCTCTTTGCAGCCATTAATAGTCTCTGCTCCACCGGTTCTGGCGCAGTTGGATTTTCTTCTGTAGCCCGCACTATTCCAGAGTAATCAACTCCACTATTTTAAGCAACTAATGTGCTTATTTTATTGAGTGGATCTGGGGGTGGAGCAAATAGTCTGCCACCTCCTACGTAACCATAGAGAATCGTATTAGCCAATCGAGAGCCAAAACTAATAGGGCTGATCACTCGGAAACGGTTTGGGCTAGAGAAAAGATTCTAACTGTTCTGGAATCAGCGGAGCGGAGCCTATTGAAGGGTGTGTAGAAGTGGAGGTTGTGAGAGGTCGTTCGAAGGGGTCAATAATGTTCTTCTACATGAAACAGAAATTCTAGAGTTTTATTTTAGGAACTCTGTTTCCATACATGAATTATTCCAGCATCATTGTATCGGCTCTTCTATTTTAGGCACTTTATATTCCTTTATACTGCGGCACAATGTCACTTGTCACAGTGATGTATTGCCCCTACGCGCTGCTCTCTAATCCTATAAACGCTACATATGGAGAAAGTTCTGAGAAATTACAACTTTTAATTTTTTTTTACTTTCTTTAAAAAAACTAGCATCAAAATGAGAACTTCAAGGGACTGAGCTCAGTAGTTGGGGACATATTAGATGAAGGACAACTTAGTCGGTCGAAACATTATAGATAGGGGTCGCCAAGTGCCCCCCAAGACTCCATATGAATAGAGCGGTGGTGTCAATGTTCAATCTACAGTGCAGTCACTTCTGTAGGAATGTGGGGTACAGCCGTCCCAAAAGTCCCACAGAAGTGGATGCTGGCCCCAGTAGTTGGACTCCCTGCCCCCCCCAAAGACCAAATACTCAGCTCCTATTCTGTTAATCCCCTGCTGCATCCCCTTTAGGGTCAGTTATAGGACCACGTGACCCAAATGTGTGATCAGTGGGGGGTCTGACCTCTAGGAGTCCATATACTTCTATGAGACCCAACAAGAGCAAGGGCCAGGGAAATCAGTCACCCCCTTTTAGTAATTGCTGGGTGTCTAGACACTTATCTCCCTATGCCCTTGTGGGACAACCCCTTTAATGAAAGGGTAAGATTACCTACAAACCTGGTAAGTCATGGGTTTATATACACTGGACCAATCTGTACAGTGAGAATACATTCATTTTAAAGGACATCTACCACCAGGACGAAGGATTGTAAACCAAGTACACTGACATACTGGTGTGTGCTACGTCTTACAGGATGTGCTGTCCTCTTCTTCTTTGCTTCTTATACCCTGGTTAATAAAAAAAAGGCTTTAAATTATGCAAATGAGGCTGAGGAGCTCCAGGCTCCACAGGTGTTAATAGAGCCTGGAGCCACTCAGGTTCATTTGCATAATTTAAAGCCTTTTTTTCTTAAAAACCAGGGAATAAGAAGCTAAGAGAAAATCTGATCCTGCCATAGGGGGCGCACATCAGTATGTCAGTGTGCTTGGTTTACTATCCTTCATCCTGGTGGTAGATGTCCTTTAACTATTTCTTATGGGTGATATCAAGTCAATCATTGCCCTATGACCCCCACCTTATATTTATCTGAATATTAGACCCCCCCTCACCTTTATGTATTGTATATATCCAGTAACTTGCTATTGAAATGAATGGAATTAGTGAGATACAAAAAATTTGACTCCAATGTGACCCTGTAGGTGTAGTACTTGTCCTATACTGGGAATAAGGACATACAGTAAACCCACACATATTGCCCCTCTTCCCCACAAACTATTACATCTCACTCTGAAGGATCTGCACGTGTTCCCTTTAAATTGCTGAGATCCTTTAATGACTCATTACCAAGATTTAGAGCGCTGCCCCTTTAAAGGAAGTGGCTCAGCGAGCTGCAGAGCAGGTTTGTAAAGCGTCATGTAATGTACACACTGATTATCAGGGCAATTTATATCCCTGCCATAGGGCTCCGCAGCCACCTACTACCTCAATTATCATCAGGTGTGTATTACGAGGTTCTGCAGCAGCTGTGGTGTGTATTATGATGTTCTGCAGCAGCTGATGGTGTGTATTATGCAGTTCTGCAGCAGCTGTGGTGTGTATTATGATCTTCTGCAGCAGCTGTGGAATGTATTATGAGTTTCTGCACATTATGAGGTTCTGTGATGTGTATTATGGAGTCCTGCAGCAGCTGTGGTGTGTATTATGAGGTTCTGCAGCAGCTGTGTGTGTATTATGCAGTTCTGCAGCAGCTGTGGTGTGTATTATGATGTTCTGCAGCAGCTGTGGTGTGTATTATGAGGTTCTGCAGCAGCTGAGGCGTGTATTATGATGTCCTGCAGCAGCTGAGGTGTGTATTATGATGTCCTGCAGCAGCTGTGGTGTGTATTATGATGTTCTACAGCAGCTGAGGTGTGTATTATGCAGTTCTGCAGCACCTGTGGTGTGTATTATGATCTTCTGCAGCAGCTGTGGAATGTATTATGAGTTTCTGCAGCATATGAGGTTCTGTGGTGTGTATTATGATGTTCTGCAGCAGCTAAGTGTGTGTATTATGGAGTCCTGCAGCAGCTGTGGTGTGTATTATGAGGTTCTGCAGCAGCTGTGTTGTGTATTATGCAGTTTTGCAGCAGCTGTGGTGTGTATTATGATGTTCTGCAGCAGCTGTGGTGTGTATTATGCAGTTCTGCAGTAGCTGTGGTGTGTATTATGCTGTTCTGCAGCAGCTGTGGTGTGTATTATGCTGTTCTGCAGCAACTGTGGTGTGTATTATGATGTTCTGCAGCAGCTGTGGTGTGTATTATGCAGTTCTGCAGTAGCTGTGGTGTGTATTATGCTGTTCTGCAGCAGCTGTGGTGTGTATTATGATGTCCTGCAGCAGCTGAGGTGTGTATTATGATGTTCTGCAGCAGCTGTGGTGTGTATTATGATCTTCTGCAGCAGCTGTGGTATGTATTATGATCTTCTGCATCAGCTGTGGTGTGTATTATGATGTCCTGCAGCAGCTGAGGTGTGTATTATGATGTTCTGCAGCAGCTGAGGTGTGTATTATGATGTTCTGCAGCAGCTGAGAGGTGTATTATGATGTTCTGCAGCAGCCGTGGTGTGTATTATGATCTTCTGCAGCTTATGAGGTCTGTATTATGAGGTTCTGTGGTGTGTATTATGATGTTCTGCAGCAGCTGAGGTGTGTATTATGAGGAAAGGATGAAAAAGCATTAGCACTTATCTCTATGGAATCATCAGGTTCTACTATGAGAATCAGAACATTACCAGTGGCCTGTATATATATATATATATATATAGACAGAGGTAAGTCCAGGGTGCTCGTGGACAGGTGAGACAGCTGTTGGCCGGCGCTGACTGTCAGGATTCAGTCCCAGCAGCAGTGGGGAAGTCCCGTTACTTACTGCGACACCCCAAGCGCCGGACGCTCAGCGCCTCTGGTCCTCCATCCCACCAGGGACAGCGAGTAGAAGCGCGGTGATACCTCCTCATGGAGAACCTTCTCCTCCCGTGGCCGCACAGTCTCTGCTCTACAGAGTGCTGGGAGGATTGAGAAGAGACATTGTGAAAGTGAGTGAGCGAGGACAGGACGGCCCCGGGGAGGGACTCGCAGACTTAGGAAACTTGGCTGACGGGTAACACAACAGATTACATCGCTGGGGAAGTTGACGTGAAGCCCACTTTTAACCTCTTAATGACAAGTGTGTGCTTTTCCGCAACATTGTATCCGTGTGAGGGCTTGTTTTTTGTGTGAGAGTATTTATTAAGAACTGGTTGTGACCAGTTTGACTGTTATCCCCCATCCACAGGATATGATCAATGGGGGGTTCGACCACCAAGGATCCCGAAAACAAGGGTCCCATTCTCACTACTTTATAAAGCGTCAGGCCGAGCATGCGTACTGTCACTTTATTCAATACTGCGGAAGAGTTAGAAACTGCTGAGCACAGCGCTCAGATTTCTTCGGTATTCCTATTCACGTTGAGTGCCAAAGATACCTCAGCGCTGTGCTCAGCAATTTATGACACCCCCATAGTATTGAATAGAGTGGCAGTAGGCTTTTCCGGGACACTGTATCCATGTGAGGGCTTGTTTTTTGTGTGGGATGAGTTATATGAGAGTATTTATTAAGAAAAATGATCCCTCTTGCTCAAAGGGGTTGTGCCAAGTTTGACTATTATTCCCCATCCACAGGATATGATCAATGGGGGGTTTGACCACCAAAGGATCCCAAAAACAAGGTTCCTATTTTCACTACTTTATAAAGCGCCAGGTCGAGCACGTATACTGTCACTTCATTCAATACTGTGGGAGTGTCAGAAACTGCTGAGCACAGCGCTCAGATATCTTCAGTATTCCTATACACATTGAGTGCCAATGCCTGTGCTCAGCAATTTAAGAACAATAATCCTCTCGCTTAAATTGGTTGTGACCAGTTTGATTGTTATTCCCCATCCACAGGATATGATCATTGGGGGGTTCGACCACCAAGGATCCCGAAAACAAGGTTCCTATTATCACTACTTTATAAAGCGTCATGTCGAGCATGCATACTGCCACTTCATTCAATACAGTGGGAGTGTCAGAAACTGCTGAGCACAGCGCTCAGATATCTTCGGTACTCCTATTCACATTGAGTGCCGAAGATACTCGAGCGCTGTGCTCAGCAATTAATGACACCCCCATAGTATTGAATAGAGTGGCAGTAGGCTTTTCCGGGACACTGTATCCGTGTTAGGGCTTGTTTTTTGCGTGAGAGTATTTATTAAGAACAATAATCCTCTCGCTTAAAGGAGTTGTGCCAAGTTTGACTGTTATCCCCCATCCACAGGATATGATCAATGGGGGGTTTGACCACCAAGGATCCCGAAAACAAGGTTCCTATTATCACTACTTTATAAAGCGTCATGTCGAGCACGTATACTGCCACTTCATTCAATACAGTGGGAGTGTCAGAAACTGCTGAGCACAGCGCTCAGATATCTTCGGTACTCCTATTCACATTGAGTGCCGAAGATACTCGAGCACTGTGCTCAGCAATTTATGACACCCCCATAGTATTGAATGGAATGGCAGTAGGCACGCTCGACCTGGCGCTTCTCAATTAGTGAGAACGCAACCCCAGTTCTCGTCATCGGCCGTGTTTTTTGTATTGTTTGGAATTTATTGAAAGTGTTTTTTTGGGGTACGTATAATTTAATTTCTTTGACTTTGTTTTTTATAATGCTTATTTTTAGATTATTTCTTGATTCCACAGTGCGACCTCAGGGCCTTCAACTGGGGGCCTTGAATGAAGCAGAAGTCTTCATTTTCAAGAAAACCCCTATAGGTGATGCCACACCTGGCGTTTTTGGTTCGTTTTTAAGCATGCGTTTTCAGTCCGTTTTTAAAACGCATCCGTTTTTGACCGTTTTTGTCAGTTTTTCCCAGTTATCTTAATAGATAAACAGGTTGTAAGCAGCCAAACGCATGGTAAACAATCAAAAATGGTCAAAAACAGATGCGTTTTTCAAACGGACTGAAAACACTTGCTTAAAAACGGACCAAAAAACGCCTTGTGTGGCATCACCCTTTGGGTTCATGCAGCAGTTTTAAATCAACTACTAGGAAAAATCTGTCATGTTTAAAGGGATATATGAATTAGTGATATATTATATATTATACGTGGCCTGATAGCAGACACGAATGGTGGAGCAGGGAGTCTACAGCTTCCTGCTCCTCCATTGAATTCAAATACAAGATTTAGTTAAAACCAGTAAAAAAGTTACCGGAACAATGTTTCAGTCCCCAAAATCCAGGACTTTCCCGCTGAATGAAGGACAATAGAGAGGTACGGGTTACATACAGACGCATCGGAACGTTACATTTGCTATTTACCAATTATACCAAACTCTGTTTTTGGAAAACATTGACTAAAAATACTTTTACTTTGTTCTGGCAGGGGGAGGGGTTTTCATATTATATAAGACCTCAGCTCCATATGTTGTTCACTGTTTCCTTCCCACGGCTGATGTTGATATAATGTGGGTAGGGGAAAACTTGTTGGGACCAGACAATCCCTTTAAGTCAATTTTGATTCTTCCCTTTAAAGGAAATCTACCATTGAAACCATTTAAACTTACTCATGGATCCCGGCACCAGGACTGTGGTAATCTCCTTGTATTAGTTCATGTATCCATTGCCTCCTGCTTTCTAAAATCAACTTTTTAAAATTATGCTAATGAACCTAAAGGGCTCTGGGATGAGGTAACAGAGTGCGGTAGCTTCAAAGGCTGTTACATTGTGCAGGAGCACTTCCACGTTCTTCAGGCCTAGTGTAAGTGCTCTTGCACAGTGTAACAGCCTGTGAAGCTACAGCACCGCCGAGCCACTCAGACTCATTAGCATAATATAAAACTTATTTTTAGAAGGAAGGAGACCATGGATAACAAATATAAGACTCAAGTGACGTGCCTGGGTCTATGAGTAAGTGTCCCTGGTTCATCATGATGGATTTGTTGGTAAATTTTCTTGAAGAAGCTGACCTGAAAGGAGCCAACACATTGTAATGACACCTGCATCTGTGTCAGGTGGCCCTTTAGTGATGGGTCGTTCACGAACGAGCTGGCACAAAGAGCCGGCTCATTTGCGTGAACAACGTGAGCCGGCTCACTAAACTCCACCCCTAAACAGTTCACCACGCCCCCTTTAACCCGATAAAATCGTGTTAAAATTGGAGGGGTGTCCGGTAACTGACTGGCCTGCAGCTCCCTATTATATATTTAATAGGGAGCCGTTCAGGAGCCAGCTCACTAAAAAGAGCCGGAATTCCCATCACTATGGCCCATATTACTGGTGGTCAGTATGTTTTTATGATGGGGACGAAGCCACAGTAACCAGCGGAAACCTCCATGCCCATGCCGCCCACGTGTTTAAGTCAAAAAATCGAAAATAAAGTGTACAAAAAAGTTACATTTGGGGGAGATTTATCAGAACTGTTCTAGTTGCCCATGCCAACCAATCAGAGCTCAGCTTTCATTTCCCTACAGCTGTTCATAAAATTTAAACTGAATTCCAATAGGTTGTCAAATTTACCTCAGACGCTCCTTATAATATAAATCTCCCCTAAAATGTCTATCACACATCCAATTGAATAAGAAATCTTAACTATAGGCACAGTAGGATCATATGAAGTGACACTTGAGTGTGCATTTAGCGAGTGAGGACATCCGAAAACTCTGTGAGGTGGGCAACAGCGCCCCTCTTGTGCATTGGATGTGTCTGGTATTGCAACTGAAATTTGCAATACCAGGAATGGATCAAAGTGGTGCTGCTCTGGGAAAAATAATATACAGGCAAGGCATTGATTCTGTTTTTGAACAATGAAAATTATGTCAGATGGGCGGAGCCAGGGTATCTGCTCCAGTTCAGGACCACCCACATGGCAGTAGAAAGATTAATTAGCAAACGTCCAGTGTTATTTCAGTATTCAATGCGAATTTACTCTCAGGTAGGTGGTTCTAGGCATCAGCCGACAGCTTGGCTCCACCCACCTGACAAAAGTTATCCTGATTTGCATAGTTTTATTGTCCAGTATGATAATTTGCCTCTCCACTGACAAGTAGGTGGTCTCGACTGGAGCGGACAGCTTGGCTCCACCCATATGACAAAAATTATCCTGATTTTCATAGTTTCAGTGCTTAATATGATAATTTAGCTCTCCACTATCGGGTAGGAGGTCCTAGGCTGGAGTGGACAGCTTGGCTCCACCCACCTGACAAAAGTTATCCTGTATGGGTATTATCAATACCCAGTATGATAATTTGGCCCTCATCTGTTAGATGGGTGGTCTTAAATTGAAGGAGACAACCTTCCTCCACCCATCTGACTGTACAAGGCGTAACCTTTTAGGGTAATCTTACAACCAAATATGAAAATTTGATTCTCTACTACCAAATGGCTGCTCCTGGGCCGGATCAGACAGCATGGCTCTGCCCCCTCATAAAGTAGAGGGCCTAATTTGCATACTTTAGGGTAATTTCAGCACGTAACTCGATTATTTTCTCACAACCATCAGATTGGTGGTCCTAGGCTCAGACAGCCTGGCTCCGCCCATGTGACAATAGGGAGCCCAATCTGTATAGTTTCAAGATATTTCAGTATCAGTTTTGATAATGTGGCTCCTTACTGTCAAATGGGTGGTACTGGGTTGAAGTACATAGCCTGGCCACACCCATCTGACACAAGTTCTCCTTTTTAGCAAAGTTTTAGGTTGATTTCATGACCTAATATGATGATTGGCTCGAAACTGTCATATGGGTGGTCCTGGGCTGGAGCAAGCAGGTTGGCTCCGCCCCTTTAAGGAAATCACCACTATCCGAGGCACCAAGTTGTGGTTCTCTCCATTGATAACTCACATTTTTGGGTGCCATATCCATCTTGATGGCCACAAAAAAATTCTTGGAGCACTTTGTTTCAGAACCATGTCCAGTCCATCCGGAGATGAATTGCTGCGGCTTGGATGAAACGTTTATGAGACGATCTGTGGGAGACTTCTCAGAAGAGGCGACACATGGCTGAGGGTTATTTTTTACTTGTTGTGGTTTGAGTCCAGGAAGTGTCAACCTCACAGAATGACTCGTTTCTCAGCAGGTTGTGTCCCACCTGACGCCTCCTAATCTCTACACAAATGACAGAATTCTACAGGTCACCTGTGGTCTGTATACGGAGAGAGACGTGCAGATGTCATAACCACAGGTATATCTGACCCCATACCTGACAGCGCTATTGTCACACAGCAGGAAGGCGCTGTACTGTGACATCACTGTGTGTATTATCTCTGTACTGTGACATCACTGTGTGTATTATCGGTCACAGACAGGATTAATACACACAGTGATTCACAGTACAGGGATATACATCACAGTGAGTCACAGGACAACGGATAATACCACACTGATTGTCACAGTACAGCGGATACTACACAGTCATATGTCACGAGTACAGAAAGATAATACACACAGTGATGTCACAGGTACAGGGAAATTACACAATGAGTTCACAGTACAGGGATACACATACACAGTGACTGTACACAGTACAGGGATATACACCACAGTGTTGTCACAGTACAAGAGATTAATACACACAGTGATATCACAGTATTACAGGGATAATACACACATATGTACAGTAGGGATAATCACACATGATATCACAGTACAGGATAATACACACAGTGATATCACAGTACAGGGTATAATACACACAGTGATGTCCAGTACAAGGATAAACACACAGTGATGTCACAGTAAAGGATACTACAGTAATGACCAGTACAGAGGATAATACACACAGTGATGTCACAGTACAGGGATAATACACCCAGTGATGTCACAGTACAGGGATAATACACAGTGATGTCACAGTACAGGGATAATACACACAGTGATGTACAGTACAGGGATAAATACCACACAGTGATGTCACAGTACAGGGATAATAACACCAGTGATGTCACAGTACAGGGATATATACACACAGTGATATCACAGTACAGGGATGATAATACACACCAGTGATTTCACAGTACAGGGTAATAACACAGTGATGCACAGTACAGTGATACACAGATTCAGGATAAATACAACACAGTGATTCACAGTACAGGATAAACAACAGTGATGTCACAGTACAGAGATAATACCACAGTGATTGTCACAGTACAGAGGATAAGTACTACACACATGATGTCACAGTACGGGATAATAACACACAGTGATGTCAGCAGTTACAGGGATCATCACACACAGTGAGTCACAGTACAGGGATAAATAACACAGTTGAATGTCCACAGGTCCAGGTATAAGCCACACAGTGATGTCACAGTATACAGGGATAATCCCACCACAGTGATGTCCACAGTAGGACAGGGGATATACACAAGTGATGTCACAGTACAAGGCGTAAATTACACACAGTGATGTACGTAGGATAAAACAAGTATGTCACATACAGGTAATACACACAGGATGTCACATACAGGATAATCACAACAGTGATGTCACAGACAGGGATAATTACACACAGTATGAGTGGATAATACAAACGTGAATCAAGTACAGAGATATAACACACAGTGATTGTCACAGTACAGGGATAATACACAAGTGATGTCACAGTACAGAATACACACGTGAAGTCACAGTATAGGGATAACTACACACAGTGATATCACAGTACAGAGATAATACACACAGTGATGTCACAGTACAGGGATAATACACACAGTGATGTCCAGTACAGAGATAACACACACAGTGATGTCACAGTACAGGGATAATACACACAGTGATGTCACAGTACAGGGTGTAATACACACAGTGGTGTCACAGTACAGGGATAATACACCAGTGAGTCACAGTACAGCAATAATCATACAGTAGTGTCACAGTACAGGGAATATACACACAGTGATGTCACAGTACAGGGATAATACACACAGTGATGTCACAGTACAAAGATATTACACACCAGTGATGTCACAATACAGGGATATACACCAGTATGTCACAGAAGAGATAATACACACATAGTGATGTCACAGTACAAGGGATAATACACCAGTGATTGTCACAAGTACAGGAGATAATATACACAGTGATGTCACAGTAAGGGATAATACCACACAGTAGTGATGTCACAGTACAGAGATAAAACACGTGATGTCACAGTACAGGTGATAATACACACAGTGAAGGCACAGTACATGGATAATTACACACAGTGATAGCACAGTACAGGGAATATACACACAGTGATGTCACAGTACAGGGATTACACACAGTGATGTCACAGTACAGGGATAATACACACAGTGATGTTCACAGTACAGGGGATACATACCCACAGTGATATCACATTACAGGGATAATACACACAGTGATGTCACAGTACAGGGTATAATACACACACAGTGATGTACAGTACAAGGATATACAACACAGTGATGTCACGTACAGGGATAATACCACTAAGTTACAGTAAGAGATAATACACACAGTGATGTACAGTAACAGGGATAATATACACAGTGATGTCAAGTACGGGATATACCACACAGATGTCACAGTCAGAGTAATACACACAGTGATGTCACAGTACAGGTAATACACACAGTGATGTCACGTACAGGGAAATACACACCAGTGATGTCACAGTACAGGGATTAATACACACAGTGATACACAGTACAGGGATAATACACACAGTGATTAGTCCAGTACGGATGATAATACACACAGTGATGTTACACGTACAGGGATAATACACACAGTGATGTCACAGTAAAGGGATATACACACACGTGATGTCACAGTACAGAGATAATACACACAGTGAATCACAGTACAGAGATATAACACAGAGTCAGAGATACACAGTACAGGGATAATACACACAGTGATGTCACAGCTACAGGGA